>JAHPZR010052483.1:0-29808 GCA_019787425.1 Platygyra sinensis
GCTTGCCGAAGTTTGAGGTTTATTGGCTGCTTCCTATACAATGTGTTACTTTTCATGTTTTCTGCTCCGTTAGTCATGCACTGTACTCCACTTTAAATTGTAGATTTGCCTGCAACCCCAATGATAAACTCGTGGCCCTACCATTCAAATTAAAACAATAGAAGTTCGGAGCACTTAATTTAAATTGTGACAAATATTTTTTAACAACGCCAGGCCACACGAGCCAAAAAACGCCATTTGTTTTGTATTATTATTTTTATTATTCTGTTTAAGCTGCATAAGGAGCTAGTGCATGAAGCATGAAAGAAATGTTTCCCCTCATCTCTGTAAAAATCACTGACAAAAACACTAAATAAGTTAAAAATTTCACTCTAAAGGAATATCACATCTCTAGCCGAATGTAACTTTTTAGAAAGATGGCAATGTCCAACATCATCATCCTTCATTTGTATTAATAGGCTATACTAATGCATGTTTAGAGGGAAGAGCACAAAATTTAAAGAACTCGGGAAAGCATATTGGTTCATTGTCTTTGGTGATGTGGTGGCTCCTAAAGGAGCTGGTTTGTTCTTGAAATGTCTAGAAAAGGCATCCCAGCTTATGTTGTGTCAAGAGGAGTACTTAATAATTGCCAGTTTAACCACTGACTGGGTGTAGCTCCGTGGACCATAATTAGCCTTTGCTATTTGTGGGCGGAGACAGACTGTACTTTTTTATTTTTAGAGCAGAAACAAATAAATTGGAATAATTATAAAAATATTGAAATTGACATATAAAAATAGTGTTTTTTTTCTAGCTAATTTCTGTGTTTTTTTCTGTATTGTAAACTATGTTATATTAAGTTTTTTTTTCTTGACAGTGCAAATAATAATAGAAGTTATAACTTCTTGAAAAGGGATAAGCTGAAATAACAGGCATCCTGTTTCCATAGATCACTTTCCAGCTAAAATATATACATATTTCTCGACTGGGAAAGCCATAGGAATCGTAACTGATCATACGGAAAACATATATAAAGCCATAGAGATCGTAACCAATCATCCGGAAAACATATATATATTACTCCCCATGGCCACGTTTGAAACGGCATTCGATCATTTCATAGTTGCCCTCCAGGTCCGGAACCCACCTTTTCCACTTCAACAAGGCCAACATTGCAGTTAGGTTGAAGTTCTCTTGAATTTCGATACTCGTTGATTCTACGTGGCAGAAATTTAGGTGTTCTGCCTGTTCCTTGGAGAGAATCATATCGGAGATTTCAAATACTAAAGCCATTTTGGAGAGTAAGCGAAAAGACTGAAATACTAGATTCCCAAACAGATGCACATGGCGGTAAGTGACGGTGCTTGCAAAGGTCGTATAAAAGGAACTAATGAACCAGGGCCTGACCCCAACACCGCTTGTTCAACATTAATTATAGATCATCTGAGCCTAGCTCCACATGAAATCCTGAAGAGGAGGATATGACGTGTCCAAAGTACCAAAGGTTTGTCATCTCCTAGTCGATTATCACATCAGGCATATTCTCCGTTATAAACATTAACGGGGAATCATTATTTGGATCTTGTTTGTGTGACAGAGTACATACAATTACCTATACTGGTCTAAAAACAATAAGATGGATTGAAACTATAAAATGCTAAGAACAAAATGTTGGATAAAAATTTTGAAACTTTAAAACAGGAAAATGGATTAAAATTATGAAACACTAAAAACAAGAAGTTGGATTGAAATTATGAAACGTTGAGATAAAATAAATATAAATGGAAAAAGGATCTTACTTGCTACTCTGGAGGTAACTTGTGTTAGACATAACTTATAAAAGTAGAAAGGTAGAAACTTGAAGTGACAGGCAATTCAATTGTCACCCTACTGCTGGCAGAGATACCAATGAACAGACTATGAATAGTGGTTAAAAACCATTAATGTATATGGTCATTCAAAATGCAGTGTTTTCTTTATTCTGTTTCTTCTTGATTTTACATTTCTTGCTTCTTCAATGCTTCATTCTTCCTCACACACCTCTGTAAATCTTTAAGCCATCTCTGAAAAAAATAAAGTACATAGTTGACAGAAGTACTACCAAAACAAAAATGGTTTTATGTTTTCTAAACTTTCCTTCGTTCTTTTGTATCTCATCTAACTGCCAATGAATACCATCTAGCATCTTCAAAGACCCTCGCTGTTTTTTTTGGGTAATGGTGCACTTGTAAACAATACATCCTTCTTCAAATTCACTAACTACATGGAGCACTTTCCTGACTTTTGCTGTTACCATTTCTTCTGTGTTATCCAAAACTGAGCTCCACGTGCTTCAGTTTGAAGAGCTTGAGAAATGTTTGAGGCAATACCACTATTGTTTTGATTTCCAGAAAAGTGTGAGAAGGAGTAATGGTATGGGACCGATTGAGTCTGACTTTATTAACCTTTCAACGAAATGAATAAACTCAAATCTAGATGGAGCCCAAACCCTTATGACATCATCAGGCATACCTAATGACATCAAGACCCTAACCCCAAGAAGGTGGGGTTAAAAAAACCTTGGTAACCCTAGTTACTGTTCAATTAGGTAAATGACTCCATATATTGAACCTGGAGCAGTTAGCTTGCCCATGTGGAAGGTGCTACTCTTCCCATAGCGTTGGAATGTACAGGATGCTTGTGCAATACCTCCTAAGTGGTCCATACATGATGTAAGGGTCATGGATTGACTCTGCACCCATGTGGAAATTTTACTGTCCCCTATAACCTTAACAGTACATCTTACATGCACAGTAGCACAAACATTACAAATTTAAGGTGGAACAACATTTTATTGAGAAAAAATCAAAGATGACAAATTTGCATGGATATAGAAGTGAGAATCCAAGATGACAGAGGTTATTGTCAACCCATCAGGAGCGGAATTAAGAATTCAAGATGGTGGCGCCCACAAAAGTTCGACCATGTTGGAAAACAGCATTGAGGATGACCTAGGATCAATTTCCATAGCGACAAAAATGTCATGCAACTTCAAAATCGATACTTGGTATCTTGTGATCCTAAACGGTCATAGTGAAGTCTGACTAGGAAGGCTGGCCTTACTCATCATGGGACAATGACCTCATCGGGAATCAATTAGAGTGAATATTTAAGTACTTACAGCTGGGCTCCTGAGCCCCTTTCTCCTAGCAAGAGCATTAAACCGAACATTCCACAGTGTCAAATGCAACAAACTTTAATATCAAAACGTTTGTGCAAACAATATCACAATTTTAGAATTGAAGCTAAAATCATGTTACACTGAATCTTATTCTCAATCAAAGAAACTTCCAAATCTTCCTGTTGATTCCATTCTCATTATTTCTAATTCATCGAGGGAATGTCTTTGCTCTGATACGACCTTCAGTAGAAAAGATGGTATGAAAAGGCATATGAGGAAGAAACACCAAAAGCAAGGTGGTGAAACTTTCACATATAAAATTTAACTGTTTTCTGGCAAGGCAATGACCATCGGACTGGTGGTGATTTGAAAGAAAACATGGAGGAATAGGTCCCACTTGTAAATTTTAGGAGGATAGTAATAAATCATTTTAAAACTGACTGAAAACTGTTGTTTAAGAATGATGCATTAGCTGTCCTTGCGGTCCTTTCTGTCCTGATTGTCCCAACTGTTACAATTGTCCTTTTTATCCTTTTTATTTTTCACGTCAAAGGTTAAATTTTGCTGAAACTGTTTTATTTCTGGTGATATCTCTAGCTGTTAATGACTAAACAAGTGTGTTGTGATTGCCCATTTCTGAAAAGTACCCAAATTTGGACCAGACAGCTTTGACTTGGACAATCATACAGCTTTTGACAAGAAAAGAAAATGTGAAGTGCCAAAAAAAAAATACCCAAAGCATCCAAGAAGAAAGCTAAAAAGAACCTAACGTTGGAACTACCTAAACCTGAAGGTACAGTTCGTTTTGACACTTGTGTTAGTGAAAGCGGTCTATAGACAAGCAGGCCCCCAGAAAAATTCACATATGCATGTAATTTGTCTATGGTCAGAAAAATCCAGGTCATTTGTACTTCAAGTGTCCCAGGAAATCATGTAAACATTTCAATGGCTGAACAATGCTCCCAAAGGACTTTCCTGTCGTTTGTTGCATTTAAGACTCTTAAACAAAGAGACTTGAAATGACTGTATTATTACTGTATTATTTGTTCATGACTTATGATAAAATTACAATATTGCAAGAAAACCTATTTACAAATATTCACTGCTTGCACTGTAAATCAAAATGTGGTACTGAATACCAGTATTCTGAGTAGTAGCTTAAATTTTCAATAAATATTTCTTCACACGAAATGGTGGTAGTCGACATGAAAAAGAAACCAAACTTGACATGATTAATTAAAAAAAAATCAGGATTATTGTTATACAAAAACATTTCATAAATAGTGAAACGGTACATAGCATGCCATAGAACTCTAAATGGACTGTAAATAGTGGCGTGCAAATACAATGTAGGGCGGTTATCGGGAATAGTATAACAAGAGACATCATTTAAAAACTTACCTAACAAACTATAAAAAAAAAACCAGTTCACAGGATTAACTGGATACAGCACAATGTTCCATGATAACGTTAGTGAATTAAGGATTTCGTAATAATCTGCCCCGCCGGTCTTGAAATTCCCACAACCTGTGTTCAGACAGGACAACTCTCTATTCTATCGTCGCTGAAAAACATCACAAATAATAGGGCCTGTCAGCAGGATACAAGATAACTTACCAAAAAATTACACGTGTTGTGGTCATACTTACGCGAGTTTGTGTTTTGTCATGATGAAAAATGAAAATGTATTCCGTTCAGTAAACCCCCTACTGCTCTAGGTATGTTCATTTAAAAAAAATTCATAAACGCTATATCATACTATGTTTCTCCGGGTTTTTCGTAGATAAAATCCTCAATGTTTGACACATACTCAAATAAAAATTTGGAATGTCAAACAGCAAACTAGACCAAAAAAACTCTCAATACTCATTTCACGGGTGACTTGCTGTTGTAAACACATTATATAGTCATCAATACCTCATGCAAACCGGAAATTTCCGGGCTGCACCTCGTCCACAGGTAAGGCTCTCGTATTTTGGGGTGTTCTGTCGTGGCGGCAATTTCTACAGATGGAGGTTCATGCAACTAGATCTTCTAGGCAAAGGCAATACATCCATACTCGACAACAGTCCGTTCTTCACAATCAAGGCAATTGGTCGATGCTGAATGAATCTTGCCAGATAAAACGCACACCAAGACCGTCTTCTTCAGGTGCTTGACCTTGTAAATGACGAGAACAGTGAAGTGGAAGCCAGAATAAAATTGTGTTACGAGCATGTGAGAATAACACGCAAAATTCATTTTAAAAACAGAATATATTTTCCAAAAACCCAGGTGTGTTACAAACTATGCCATGTTCTGAGTGGCTGGCACCCATACAGTATTTACAAACAAGGTGTGTGTGTGCTGATAAAGGAAGAGTGTTTTGTAAGATGAATGTTATTTTCTCAGTATAAAACATTGGCCCTCGTCTCCTCTACTCCTGGCTCATGCCTTTGGTAGGAGGCTGGGTGGGAGGGTGATGCTGTACTAAAGGTTGTGGAGGCGGTTGTGGTTGTGTAGAATGTGGTGCTGATGGTGGTGGTGGTAGCTCTTGAACAAATTTGTTTAAGAGCTCTCTCTTGTTTTCTCTTGTTTGTTCTTCAGCATTCTCCCATTTTCTTCTTCACTTTTCTTTCCTCTTTCCAGTTCTTACTTCTTTTGTGCAACATGTTTTCCCACCATCTTTTCACTTGCTGGACTTTCTTGCCTTTTTTTTTTAAGGTTTTCTTTGAGCATTATATTCTCAAGCCTAAGCTTTTCAAGTTCTGTTTCCACTGCAGACAAAACGAGATTATTTAATCAAAAGGATAACACTATAAACATTTTGAGCAATTAACTAAAACTAAAAGTATTTTGAACTTCAATAAGTTTTAGTCTAAAAGAAACAGAGCTGCTATTAAGGAAATTCAGTACAAAGTAAAAGGGGGAAATGAATGCTATAACATACATGAATATTTTTCAATTCTCCAACAGTGTGGCTCCACTATAACTACAACTATTTGTGCATTAATTTGTGCATGGTAATTGAACAGTGAGTTCGTTTTCAGATTCCCCTCAGGTTGTAAGCTTATATTGTGTTCAGTTCTTAGTTGAAATCATACCTGTTCTCATTGCTATTCTTGAGAACGTTTATAGCAAACTTTGAGTAGTGTTCTAAAGAGATGCACAAATAGCTGTTGTTGTAACAAGCGCAATTTGAGCTTCAAAAGTTGACTCTCATGCTTAAAGAATCGGAAATAAACATAATTTACATAAGGCAGCAAAAAAGCATGAAGGCATGATGAAGGCGTGGCTCATGCGGATAAACATTGGGAGCCTAATCACAAAAGGGTTTAAGTATATTTTATCATGAATTTTGAAAATAAAAGAGAAAACATGGCAGATTTTGAATTTTACAAAGAAAATATGGCAGAAGACAAACAGCAAAGAAGTCTTCTTGCTTATAGAAGTAAAAATGAAAGGGAAGAAAGCGAGAGAAAACCGTGCCTGCACTACGCTTAACTCGTGAAGCAGGTTTAAATTAAATACAACCATCAGGTTGTGAACGCTTAAGAGGGTTTATAAAAGGACACCCCTGTGCGAAAGATCTCGCCTTAACTCAAGGAAGAAGAAATGGCAAACAACAAGAGAAAGCGGAAGCTTTGGAGATGGCTTTGGACCGTTGGGTCTACTCATGGTTCATTAATTACGCAGACAATTGCAATTCTGCGAAATTTGTTGCTCTTTTCCTATTGTTGGTGCAATGGAAAAAAATGTTTAATCTTAAAGTACACAATCTAAGCTTTGTAAGGAGCTTTGAATTTCAGAAATCCGTCCAGTATTGCCGGAGATAAAATATTTTCTGCTGTAATTACTGGCCTGCACACGTCTGCATAAGAATTTAATTACACAGACAATGGAGGTGCACAAACGCTCTTTTCCTATTAGTCCTGCGAGCTAAGCAATCCGTCTGAAGATGCGTCATTTCGCCAGTGGTAAAACTATTAACCATAAAACTATTTACAAGATGCTGGGGCGTTGCTGGACTTTAAAAAAAGTTTTAGAAACAAAACAAGAGTATAATTAAATATAAAAGGAGAAATAATAATCTTAGAACACTTTATTTTTAAATTTTTATTATTATTTTAACTCCTCCATGAGTTTGGCAGAAATTTCTACACTGTGAGTATGTTCAAACTGAGTAGCTTGGGCTACCGTGGCCTCGCGTTAAAATTGCTTAAACCATTTACCCTTGTCGTGTAACATAGAGGACATCTCATCAATCTCCGCAGCTACTGGATTCTTCTCTTTCCTTTGCCTCCGCTTGTCCTGCCTCTTGTCATTGTTTTGGGTATCATATTGTTTTTTCAACTAACGAACTTTACCTGGATTTTTTTGTTTCCACTCTCTTACACGCTCTCTTGACCTCTCTCTCTTTAAGTTTCAATGCTGCTACCGAGGTGGCAAGCATGGTCTCAAAAACTTGAACAGTTAAAAAGGTATGAAAGGCGCTCTATACACACACAAAGATGCAGTGACGAGGTGCGCGACGGTTGACTCTTATACAACATTATTTAACTTCAAGCAAGAAACTTGGAAATGCTGAATTTGCATGAAAAATTATCACCTCTTGGTTTTTTTGTAGAAAGTAAAGATATGAAACCACATAGGGACTAAAGTTTTTAAGGCTGAAAATTCTTTTTGGTTTATTTACTTAAACACCGAAAATAATTCTCTGTTAACAAATGATGTTATTCACTTTAACTTAACGTTCATTCCTGTGTTAAAACGACATATTATGTAAAACAGTAACTTTAGACCTAAGGACATTTTCAGGTAGTAAGTAGTAGGAAACCTTTTTTTTAACCGGGGTAATCCTTTCAGAATACTTAAAAGTATAACTGTTATCCATAGAGTATTGTAATAGTTCAGTATGTAAAATCCCGTTAAGCGTTAGGCATTCAATTGTAACATATTATTTACAAAATGTAGCCCAAAAATTACAAAAAAAAATCCATAGCAACCCTGATAAAACGAATATACAAATAGAAGAAATCTTGAAAAAATACAAAATAAATATTAATTTGAAACCAAATTTACAATAGTTTGCAGTTGTAATCCTTGACTAATTTTTTTATGCCAATGGCTATAACCGCCAAGTTTAGAGAACTACACGGGGCTTGAAGGATTTATTTCTTTTTTGTCAATTACAACGTATATCCATTGGAGAGGTAGTAAATAAAGGAATACAATAAATTAAAGGAATTTGGTAACTAGCAGAACCCCAGCCTTCTACTCTTCAAGAAGTCGTGGTAACATCTTGAAAATGGATAAGCTGAGATTACAGCCATCCTGTCTCCATACTTCGGCTTCCATGAATAGTATATGCATATATCTCATCTGGGAAAGCCATAGGGATCGTAACCGATGACCTTTCTCAGCCGGAAAACATATATATAATACTCTCTATGACCATGTTTGAAACCCCTTTCTATAATGTCGTAATTGCCCTCCTCTTCCGAAACCCAAATTTTCCTCGTCAGTAAGGCCAACATTGCAGTTAAATAGTTTGCAGTTGTAATCCTTGACTAATTTTTTTATGCCAATGGCTATAACCGCCAAATTTAGAGAATTACACGGGGCTTGAAGGATTTATTTCTTTTGTGTCAATTACAACATATATCCATTGGAGAGGGACTGGGACTAGGCAAAAATTGGAAATAATGATGATAGAATAAAACATTTTAAGAATCCTCGTTGAGAACAACATATAACTGGGTGAAGCTAAGATTTTGAACGAAAACACCAAGCATTTTCAAGTATGTTTACATCTTGTAACTTTAATGATCATATTTCTTTCAATTTAGGGTGTGGTCAATCACATGACCACTTTTGTTGAGTAAATTGTCAGAACCAAATCATTTTACATAAAAATAAACAATAAGAAGGTAAGATTTTGAGAAAAACACTACATTTAGAAAGAATGTCCAAAACATCACACATAAGTACAGTTAATGATTTTTGTACAACACATTAAACGTTTAGCATTCAACATTTAACATTCTTGGGTTAAAATAAACATTGTGCTAAAAGTGAAGACGAGGTTTGAATTGTGTATTGTTGTTTATTCTACAATTTGTAAAGCGTGTAAGAAATGAGCATCTCCGTTTACTTTTCAAAAACGTCTGTTGCAAGCGTTTTGTCAAAACCCAGGTTTACAAAACACGCACTAATGGTTGCAAAAACTAAGTCAGTCTAAAAAGAAATTATTGTCTTCTGCTTTCATGTCAGCGATGTTGCTTTCCATACCTGGACAACATTTATCTCTATCAGTACACTGTGATTAGAAGAATATTGTCAGTAATGTCCTCAAACCAGTCAAACGTTTCAGGTATCAGACCCGTTGATGAGGCAGGCAACAGTCCACTTCGGTTTGACACAAGCTCCTGTACTAAAGATATATTTGGATCCCTGGACAAAACAGACATTCGCTGGCTAAAACCAAAATTAATGATGTCTATTGTATTTGATTGGTTAGACGGCGACTCGCTGTGATGAAAGACTAAGTGGTCTATCGGGTCAGAAGTCTGAGATGCCTCCATGGCTTGCTAAATAATGCCTCTTTCACTGACCATCATTTCTTTCTTTCATGCCTTGTACTTTTGCATATACTTCCTACCTTCTTCTTTATGCACTGTCTTATAAACGGTTAAAATTGTTACGCAATTGCCAACAGTTGATTGTCACGTATTAATTGTGCGCCTGTGTTGACATACGATTTATCTCAAAATAATTGGCTTGTTGACTTGCAACTAACATCTTTCACTGCACTGAATTATTTCGTTGTGCAGGAAGAAAAAAAATCTGAAATCATGTATTTAAATTGGTCTTTTTCGCTTTTATTTTCTGGGGTTTTCCCACTTGTTATTGAAATTCTGTTGTATTTGTTTTCTTTTTGTCCTCCAAAGTCTATAATTAACTCCTTTATGTATTCAATTGTCGTTTTTGCTGCGCAGCAGAGAAAAATTAGATTATATTATTTTCTTATTTTTGAGTTCTTTCCCTTCATTTGTTCAACTTTAAATAAGCAGTGTCTTGAATACTGCGTGTATTGTTTATTTTCATGCTTAAGCTTGCTCTGAAATATTTGAAAAGAGTTAGGGTGGTGGTCGCTAGCAAGTTTTGCAGGCGCCAATGGTTTGAAAAAACAAAACAAAATTAAACTCTGGGATTCCAAAATGTTTACAGAATCAACTGGTGCCTTCAGGTCACAACTTTGTTAGGAATGAGGTAATGACACGAAAGTGTCATGTTGTTCTAAGAGCCTGAGTTCACGCAGACATGCGTCTTGTCTTCCTGAGAATCAATGTGACTGCCAATAGCGAGAGATTTTAAAGAGTCGGAAAAAAAACCACCAACCACAAGCCAGATTTGTTTCAGCCTTAGAAAACCGTTGATCATTGCTTTCATGATATTTGGTGGCTCTTAAGAGCCATTTTTGTTTTCATTGCCTTTACACATCGAGTAGAAACAAATCAAAATTAGCTGTTACATCTTGCTGTTGCTGCTCAGTAGCTATTGCCTCATCGCAGTCAAAGTTTGACTTTTAAGGCTAATGATGGTCCACGTTTGCCATCAACTTGTTCACAGTTATCTCCATTTCATCAGTGTACTGAAAGCCAGCCAATGACGAATCATGCTGCACTGTTGCTTGCTTTCGTTTGGCCCATCTCTCCCGTTGTTTCTGAGCCTTGTGCAGATCGGGGTTTTCCCTTCGCCAGGTTTTTACCCGCTCTCAGTTAGCATTTGCATGTTTTCTGCTGTATCATTTTTTCTGTTCTTTATACTTTTCCAGATTCTCCTTCTTCCACCTCTTTACTCTTTCCCTGAATTTCTCAGCACTGCTAGGCATCATAAGACTTGTTGAAGGACGTTTGAATGGCTTTCGTTCGACAATGATTTTTTTTACCCTTTGATCACAATATGGTTCAAAAGAATGCAACACCGGGCCACATGAGCCAAAAAATGCCATTTGTATGAATATTATTTTTAATATTCTGCTTAAGCTGCACAAGGAGCTAGCATGCGAGGCATGAAAGAAAGGTTTCCCCTCGTCTCTGTAAAAATCACTGACAAAAACACTAAATAAGTTAATGATATTACTCTAAAGGAATATCAAATCTCCTAATGTAACTTATCAGAAAGATAGGAATGTCCAACATCCTCATCCTTGCATTTTTGTACTAATAGGCTATACTAATGCATGTTTAGAGGGAAGAGCACCAAATTTAAAGAACCTCAGGAAAGCATATTGGTTCATTGAGTTTAGTGATGTGGTGGCTCCTAAAGGAGCTGGTTTGTTTTTGGAATGTCTGGAAAAGGCTTCCACCTAAAATATATACATATCTCCCGACTGGGAAAGCCATAGGAATGGTAACCGATCACCTTTCCCATCTGGAAAACATATACAGGGTATGAAATGAACTTTTTTTGGAAGCAAGCTTAATGTTCATGGGACAACATCGGCGGCCTCAGCTCGAACCTCACGCAATGTTTTTATGTCAGATAAGTTTGCTAGGTAATTTAATTAACCATCTTGTTAAAACTGTTATGAATTTCCACTAACCATACTGATACAATTCAGCAGGTTTCGAAGTTCTTAGAGTTCTCATGATAATCAAAGAGGAGCCGGTTGATTGTTTGTATTAAAGGTCGTTGCAGTTCGATGACTCTTTTGACACACAAAACGTACACTTAATTGATATACGCCAGTGCAAGTTCATTATGTTGAAAAGATAACTTGTAATGTATTAATGACTCACCTTTTGACCTTCGAAGTGAGGTCTTTTACTAGTGTTCTTCGCCATTTTGAACAAAAACTTTTGGTCACGTGAAATGTCACGTGCAAATGTTATGTAAAAGCATGAGAGAGGGTAGGTCCTGGTAACTACTTTGATAATGTAGGTGATGCGTTTCGTGCAATGCGATGAAATTTCCAAATTTATCGCTTTGCTTGAGATATCCTTCGGTAATCCGAATACAGAAACATTAGTTTTCCTGAAGAAAAGAACTGTAATTGAGAGATGCAATTCCTGCTTAGACTACCCTGGCAAGGCGGGAAAGCGGTGAAAAGAAGTCTTGGTTAGTCTGGCTTTTGATTTCGTATTTGTGTACTTGAGACCTCATTGTGGCGAAGGCGGGTACTGCGCTCAGAGTAGATGGGTGCCGGTACCCAGGTCCCGGCCTCTAATAAAACCCCTGCCTTCTGACAACAGCCAGGTGTGCTGAAGAGTCGGGTCTTTTCCTGGGTGACAGAGATCTGCTGGTTCCAGCTCATTAGGTTCCAACAAACAAGACATACATTCCTTATCTGAACACGTGGACGAGTTGAGACAGCAGATTACGAAATTGTTAGTACAATGATTGCCGTCAACTGGAAGTCTCTAGCTGGGTGGTGCAGAAGGTATAGACGCTTTACCAGGATCATTAAGTGAACAACATGACATGCAAGTCCATGTGATCTTAAATCCTCAACATGAGAGGGCACAATTTGTTGCACCATTACCTCCCACTCAAATTCAACAGGAAGTACATCATGTGTACAAAGCCAATAAAACTTTCTGTATAAACGTTGATACTAATGTCTTATCAGCTGGTTACGTACAAAGAATTTAGTGGATTGTGCGAGATGCTTGAGTGCCGTGGAATTAACCAAAAGGCAGTGGTGTGTGAGGTAAAAACAAAAAGAAAAGCTCATCTATTTACATTGGTTTCGAAATGTATGGATGTATTATTACAAAAGACACAATAATAGAAAATTAATTGAAAAGATATCAGATTGAAGTAAGCAAAAAACACATTTGTGATATATATCTTTTACACTGTTGTTAAAATAAATTCATGTACAACGCAAAAAGGGAAAAGAGCTAAAATTGTCAATAAAACGCGATCTGCATTATTTACAGTTAGTGTGCATGACATTTCCTGCATATATTTTACTCACAATTAAATCCAGTGCAAACATGATTTTGCTTTTAAAATAAGATTTTGTACACCAGTGCGACATAGTTCGAGACTAATGAGAAGTTAGCCAGAATAATGATGAAGCTGCCTCATTAAACATGAACAATGTCAACAGTTCGTATTGCTGTGGCATACTGCTGACATGCTCGCAGGAACCCTTCTAATACTAAATGATAAATCATGTCTTTTCAAGGGATTTAATCCCTTCTCATTATATACAGCGGCAAGGCATGTCCTCTCTACTTGAATTCCAGGGTACCTTTCTGCGCAAAACTATGAGGAAGGAAAAAACAAAAGTGTTAATTACATGAGATTTCAATAACTTTTGGATCAGTGTCATTCTAATAACAGTAAAAAAGAGGGATTAACTGATTATACCATATCAGCAAGAAAGCAACTATCGGATTAATTGACAAAATATCTGCTTATCTGTTTTTATTGACTGATTAGAACTGTACACCAAGACATCTAGTAGTGGTATGGGCTCGATCGGGGCTGATTATATCGATATTTTATGCAAATGAGTTATTATCGATTTTTTATGGAGATGAACCCTAGCCCTCAAACCTTGATGGAATTTTTAACCCTGATGACGTGACTAAACCCTAATTAACATATCCAAGATGGCGGCCTAACAAGGTGGTATCAAACCCTATTAGTTACTAGACGGAATGATTCTTATATATTGAAACCCTGGAGCAGTTTGCTCACCCATATGGAGGTGTTGCTCTGTCCCCTATGACCGAAACGCGTGCGCAGTGACACAAACACACCGTTTTACTCTTGACTTTAAGCAACCTACAGGGATGAAGTTCCAAAGTGTTTCAAATTATGTAATAAATGATATGTGCAGTTTTGAGAGACATTTTATATGCTTGTAACCAATGTCTTTTGCAAAGAATCTGTTTCAACAGCTCAAGTGCACACAAGGGTTGAAAGCATCTTATTCTCTTTGTAAGCAGGAGTATTCCACATCTACCTATAATTCTCAGATTACTTCCATGAAGTCTTAAGACTTGTGTTTAAGCCAGTTCCTTCAAGTATTGTGATATTATTTCTGGCAGCTGATATAAACACATATAGTATCAGCGATGGTGCTGCTCACTGTCACTTTCATATTACTATAGTTGTTACTGCAGTGTTCATCTCTTGGCATATGTACATTACAATAGTACAACTTGCTTTACCTGCAATACACAATAAAGATAATAGTCATAAATTCTATGGTATAGGGTATGAAAATAAATTCAGAAAATAATACAGTATTTAATTTGCTGCCCCTTTCCTCTTCCCCTTCTTCAACCTTGAAACAAAATAAGCTACTTACCTAATTGTGGTGTACTACATTGAAGTGATTTTTATTGCTTTTTATTTCGTGATATTTATTTCTTGATATTCAGTTCAACACAGGAAAGGGTTTATGAAAGAAAATCACAGTTATAAATGGCATGCTTCCTCAAGAACTAGTCAGGACTTAAAATAGTTCCTTCAACCTGAAACAATTATTCTTATGTCATGCATCTGGAAATTTTGGTAGAGTAATTTTGAATCTTTGAGGATTAGGAATTTGAATTAAGGAACATTAAAACAGCGGGAATTCAAAGCATTCTTTGTTTCTACAAATAAATCTTGACTGTTTTCTCTGTGATTCAAATAGCTGTTTGATACATTTAGATGTTTATTTGGCATGGAAAGTTTCATATTCAGCTTAATTAAATATGAAATGATTTCATGTGATACACAGTGAAAATTGTAAACAAATATTCAAACAGCTTTCATGGAAATATAAATAGACTTATGATCACTATTGGTAAGACTCCAGGGTACTTGCTGATTGTATGCAATGTGCGACATTGGTATAGACATGATCTATCTGTGTATGGCAGTCAGTAGTATACTGGTAAATCAACTGAGTGATCCTTTGTTTGTTATAATATATTTTAATTGAGCCTTGTGTTCTGTATTTTTCTGTATTAGATCAATATATCTGAGATTCCCAAGCAGTAGAGTTAGAATTGTAAGTTCTGTAAATACCAACTTGTGACTTCAGATGAGTTAGAGCATCAATTAACTTTCAAATTGCAACTTTAGATTTTGAGCAATAGATACCAATGACATATTTGGAATTGGCTGAGTTAAAACTAACTATTCAGTTTGTACATTCATTTGCTTCACATTAGAATTACCCCGGCCAGTCGAGGTTTGCCATAATGCTTTTGTTCCCAACTATACAAAACACTTCTTATCAGCATATTCATACCAAACGACATCCATAACACCGATAATATAAATTGCCAACTGAACAGAAAGAAGTCAACTCCGCAAAAACAACCAACAATGACACGAAATGGCGAACGATTAGAAAAACATGTGCTTTGTCATGCGACTATTTTCGGAATTGAGCAGTTTCCGAGTGAAAGAATTTATATTACTAGTACTCAAAAGTGCTCTTGTAGCATATTTTTTAAGAAATAAACAACCATACCTTAGCTTCCAGATGACACGGCATTCCGCGTTTCATCCCTCCTTTGGTCCGCTGTCGATAGCTATCGTAGCCTTTAAGATTTCCATTTAGGATCGTGACGTCGATTTGTAGTAGCTAGTGTTCCTTAGTTAGCGTAACAACTTCGCGATTTTCAACCCACGAAGGAATTCCTGTATACAGATCGATGAAAAACCATCTTGACCGACTCTTCGACCTCCGTGACGAGTTCCGCCAATTTGTTGCACAAAAATATACCCCTCTCCTAGCACCCATCTCCTCTCTCTAGTACCCTGATAAACAAGCCAAACATACGCTAAGAAGTGTTTGGCACAAAAACAATACTTAGCGGGGGAGGTAGGTGAAAAAGTGTTTAATTCAACTTTAATGAATAAATTAATCAGAATCGAGTGAGTGAGTGATCGCCATTGGACTGCCCACTACGCTCATGGATGTTAATCATCCATGAGCAAAAACGAAAACGAATACCGTTTACAAAATCTTGCACTTGTTTGGGTATGTTCGAAATAAACAAAAGGTAAAAGCTTTTCTCACTTCAACTGTTACAGGAACAGGTAACACAACAAAACCGTGTATAAACATAGTCTCTCCTGATTCCTGGTGGATAAAATCATCAATAAGGGCTAGGTATTCGAACAAAATATCATCAGAAATGTTAAATGGCAATAGTGGCAATAATCGGGAGTCTCGACGGTGTGGGTTTGGTAAACCAAACTGTCTATATTCGTTAAGTTCTCGACTAACTTACCCAATAAGATAAGTACCTGGCCAAAAGAAATGATTTCCAGCCTGCATCTCCTCCAGATCGCTGTCCTCATTCAGGGGTAGGGTTCTGGTATTTCCAGGCGTTCTATCTCGACGACAATTTCTGCAAATGGAGGTGCGGGCAACCATTTCGGCTAAACATTGGCGGTGAGAGCACTCGGCAGCAGTCTGTTTTTTGAAGGTGCGACAACTGTTCGATCTGGAACTCGTCTTGACTTATGAAGCAGGCGCCCAGACTGTCTTCTTCAGGAGCTAAGTTTTGCAGGCGGTGGCTATGACGAGGCAAGTTTGAAGTCGTGATAAATCGTTTTAGCAGCGAGCAAGGACAGATGTAAAATTACTTTGAACAAGTGACAGCAAAAGAAACTTTGCCCACTTTAATACCCCCATGCACACTTGGATATGCGGACTGCTGAGGAAACAAGCATTTTTGCATTCCACATTTTTGCGTGCCAACACCCCCCATGTGTGTTTCTTTCGTGAAATCAATTGGATTTTTCGCATGCGTGCGTTAGGTTTTTTAAACTTTAAAACCCGCTTCTAACGTAAAACGTAACATGAACTAAATGTCTTTTGGTTTAGATCTATCAAATAATGTTTAGACCCGAATGAAAAACATGAAAACTAGCTAAAATTTCTCTTCGGATCAAATTAGTATGCAATTGAACAATGCCCTGAGGACTTGGGAGGGAAAGCAAGTTGAATCATTGACTTTTATGCATGTGGTGACTCCTAGAGGTAAAAGAACTGTTTGATTATGTAACATTGAAAAACATGGGGGCGCAGTGGCATTAGAGTGGTCGCACCGCCTGTTTATGAATGGAATTTAGTCATGGGAATTATACTCTTAAGGAAATGATTGGAGTGTCTAAAGATCTTTTGTTTATGGTTGTTTTTGGAGTCACACTAGAAAGGATAGAGTACTTTTAGGTTTTGAGTATCAAGAAGTCATAGAACTTGTCCTGAGAGATTATTCTTAATTTTTATGTTTAGAGTTACTGGGACATGTTGCCTGAAGAGATCAAGCATTACATACTCACCTTGAAACATAGTCAAGAAATGCATGAGGTTATTCATCATCCATTGAAACGAACCTTAAATCGTGAAATTAAACTTTATGGTATTGTGCTCAATGAAATTCAAACGGAACAAGGTTCACAGCGTATCAAAAACATATCGTTTAAATTTGGTTTCAATAAAAGAGAGCATAAACTGAAATATCGTCAGCCAGAATTTGTCTGTCCTTTCTATTCAAAGCGACCTTATTGGTACTATTATACATACATCTCTGTCGTGTATTTAAATCGATCTTGTTCGTGTAATTATCGTTTGGGTAAAAGTTTTGAAGCAGCCGTAGCAAAAATTAAATTCTGTTTGGAATCCTTGTTTACGAACCTTTATTGATTACACAGACATGGAATCCTGATGCCATTTTAATGCGGTGCAAGCAAAAACGACTGGTGTGCAAGTTGACAGAAAAACATGATCTAGCTTATTAAGAATTTGTCAGGATTTCTTCTATTGAAACCACACAGGAACAAACTAGTCTAGTTTTGAGACTCGAAGGCAAAATTAGCATTGCTTTCAAAGTCCTCTGGGTGAAGAAGTCTAATGTTTTTGTACTTGCAAGTATCTTCGCAAAGTCTTACAATTTCCTTCACCACTTCTTCATTAAAAGTCTCTAGGCTGTCTGCGGCCTCCTCCTCGTTTACTGCAATTTTTCTTTCAAAGTTTGGTTTCTTTTGCTCTTCCTCTTGCATTTCGTCACAGTCAGTCACCCAATTCATCTCCATTCTTTCTTCCTTCACCTCCTCAAACATAATCTTGGTACAGTCGAGAACTTCATCCACTTGTGTGATTACTGTTTTTAAGTGATTCCACTCTTTAACTGTTAGAGCAATCCCCTGCTTTGAAGGGTAAAACTTTCTTTGGTCAAACTTGCTCTGATAAAATTTTCTGAAATGCACCCTCACCAAACCATTCCATGTGGTTACGGAAATCTTCGTTTCAGCGTCTCCAATTTTAAACATGTCTTCAAACTTGTTTTAGAATGTGTGTGAGAAAATGATATTTACTCGAGTTTGTTTATACCTCTTGCAAACAATAGATTTTAAATTTAGATTTGATGTCACAAGCTAAATGCATCACATTACGTCGAATCCAAAATGTATTTTGGGACATGATGCATATGGCGTCAAGTCTTAAAATAGGACTGCTAAATGAAGTCGCATTAATTTGATTTGAAATTGAATTAACTATTGTTCAAATTGCGTGGGGAACGTTGAAATTCGATTACGTTTTCACAGAAAAGGCACACATACACACTGACACTCGATCTTCGTAATTATTCGACTTCTTTCCTAGCACACTATCCCCTCAACACACTACACACTATTCTTTGACACTGTCCCTAGCACACTATTCCATTTTATGTACTTTTATGCTTTTTTTGTGGTTTTCTAACTTTAGGCGCGAAACACACCTTTGGATTTTTTTTCTTTTTCTTATTTAATTTTTAGATATTTATCCACACAAACACATGCATCCACACACACCCATGTATCCCATCTATAGAATGGGATAAGCAGTTATTATGTGGTGATTTGATTTGCGCACCACCACACAAATTTGACTTGTTGGTAAGCCAGTTGTACCATGCTGTCCGATGGTACTGATGAAGCGCTTTTTGTAAAGCACTTTATTTGCACACCAGCAAATGTTGTTCATCCACATCGGGATGTGCAATGGTGTTTAAAACCAGGTTTCTTACCTAGTCTCGACTTGTACTTGAAAAATATGATTTCCCGCTAGCTGCAGGGGCCATGTGATTTTTATAGATGTGTTCCATCTTCTGAAACCAAATTTAATAATCATTTCTCTGTTCTCAATACTGTACAGAGCCGATACGCTTGAACAAACTATTTGAGTAGAACAATGAACTCCTTCAAGTAATGAACTTTATTGAAAAACAATTAGTTTTACACAAATAGTGAGAACTTTACTTCACTTGCATTCATACCAACCAAACTTCAAACATTCGTCTTGAGTTTCGTTTTGCTCGTGTTCAAAGTTTTTATACATTTCATATGCTCTTGTTTCATCTACTTTATAAAGGTGAGGTAAATACTTCAATCATTTCTTTGTTCCAATAAGTAGTATGGCACAGATGACTAGACCACTTGGTTCTACATGAAGTGTTAAGCATGGAATTAATGAGCAACAATAATGAGATACAAGTTGTGTACGTATATGGGGGGTTTGGTTCGGTTTGATGAGATATAGGCCGTGTAGGGAGATGTGAGGGAAATTGAGAGGGAGAATAATATTATACAGTATTGTTATTGTTTTAAGAGTTTTATTTTGAATATTACATGAGTTTTTAAGAGAGATGTGTGTGTTGTAGTGGAGGGAACGTACCACCCAACCAGCCGGGTGATGTCACGCTTATATAGAGAGAACAAAGGTTTGGCTGAGAACCAATCAGGGAGCACTGTGAAACAAGTCAGATTTGATTATTCAAAAGGGCGGATATATCTTGTTGGGAACGGGTGAAACTGGTTTTAAAGTATATCAAACTAGTTTTGAGACTGTCGATTATTCAAAATGGTGGTGGTGGTTAAGAGAGTGGAATAGCTTTCAACAGAGAATAACACAATATTTTTTATGTGATTAAATTGTAAAATTTATTGCAAATACAAAATCATCCTAACTAATTTTACATAATGGCTCAAGAATATAATCTATCAGAAATTTGTCACTGAATGGATCAAAGAACCTTTTACACCATGGTACTTGAAGAGAAATGCTTCATGCAACTTTAAATAGTAAAAGAGACACTAGGTAGAAATGTGCACACATATTTAATTTAGTTTTTAGTACAATAATAACAATTGAAATAAAACACGATAAAGAGAAAAGCTGCCCGCTGCACAATTATTTACAAAAGGAACAACAAAAAACAAAAGCGCTATTATGTTAAGGGATAAATCGCTTACGAAAATTTGATTTTGCCTTTTTAATTAGACGAATACAAAATGAAGACGAAACCTATGTGCACTGGCGAAAACTTGCCGAGAAACATTTTAATGAACCAATGCATCTTGGTTGATGTAATATTTCCAGATCACTTTGGTCAGTTTCTGACAATGTAACAGGCTTCATCTTCATGACATGAGCTACTGATACATGCTAGCATTCGTCTAACTAAATCGGCGAAATCAAATTTTTGTAAGCGATTTAACCCTTTATAATAGTATATGCAGGCAACACAATAGTCATCTGTTTGTTGGTGTGGGTGTCTCTCTGTGCAACTCTACAAGAGAGAGAAAATAACAGATATCAAATTGATATTTTATTTGCGATTTTACACGTATCACTGACCACGAGGGTTTGATGGTAATGAGAACAAAAGACTGAATCACTTCAGTAATATTTGAAATGGCATTTAATCCCTACCTCTCCTATTATACGGTCCCTATTGACCTCTCCTACCAAAAATATTTGAAGTTCTGGTTTGAAGAGTAACATTTTCAGTACACTTGTCTTCCTAATGGTCTGGCCAGCGCACCCCGTATTTTTACTAAGCTGTTAAAACCCGTTTTCTCTGCTCTGCGAAGTGCGGGACATTTAAGTTCTGGGTACATCGATGATTCCTACCTTCAAGGTGACACATTTCAGGAATGCCATGTCAATGTTGTTGACACCACAACAATGTTCATGCGCTTAGGGTTCTTTGTACACCCTGAGAGATCAGTATTTGTGCTATCTCAGAGATTGGCATTTCTTGGCTTTGACCTTGATTCGGTACATATGGCTTTTGCGCCCAGAGCAGAAAAAATCTAAAAACTGTTCCCAAACTGCAACTCACTTCTGCAGAAAACCACCCCTACCATCCGACAGGTAGCTGGGGTTATCGGCATTTTGGTTTCCAATTTCCCGGGGGCGGAATACCGCCCACTACATTACCGGCATTTGGAGCGTGACAAGTATGTGACTGTATGCTATGAAAGAAAGACGGGAGGTGGGTGGACACTGACCGAGGCGCAGTCCCTTATCAACATACTTAAGCTACTTGCGGCGTTCTTTGCGCTGAAATGCTTTTGCAAGAACATGTAGAACATGTACAGCTTCAAATTGACAACCCGCTTATATCAACAACATGGGAGGTTCTAAGTCTACTGAGCTCAATCAACTAGCTTTCTCTGTCTGGGAATGGTGCACCACCAGACATATTTGGCTTTCTGCAGTCCATATTGCCGGCATCTTGAACATTAGGGCCGATGAAAAATCTAGAGAATTTTGTTTGTACATAGGAAAATTGTAAATAAATCATTGGCAGAATTGAATCATGGCTTGTTGTCTGTCTAGCCACGCATGCGAGTTCCACACATGCTCAGGGAAAACACAGTGTCAAAATATGCCCTAAATACCCTTTCTGCCCGAAAAGCCCTGGAAATTACCAATAAATGTCATGTCATAAACAGTTTTGTTCAGTTGGAATTCAGTTGAAATCTGTATTGGTGAATAGTCTGTAAATAATTTCATTTTGATATGCTATCATGACTTGAGCCTACCTCGACGTGCGCCTATGGGAAAACACATCTTAAGCAGACCTTTTCTGACCTTTCTACCTTCAAAGAAAAAGATAAATAAACTAAAAGAGGAAATAAAGGAATAAAATAAATTAAAGGAATTTGGTAACTAGCAGAACCCCAGCCTTCTACTCTTCAAGAAGTTGTGGTAACATCTTGAAAATGGATAAGCTGAGATTACAGCCATCCTGTCTCCATACTTCGGCTTCCACGAATAGTATATACATATATCTCGGGAAAGCCATAGGGATCGTAACCGATGACCTTTCTCAGCCGGAAAACATATATATAATACTCTCCATGACCATGTTTGAAACCCCTTTCTATAATCTCATAATTGCCCTCCTCTTCCGAAACCCAAGTTTTCCTTGTCAGTAAGGCCAACATTGAAGTTTCTCTTAAATTTCGACATGCACTCTCCGTTGATTTCTACATGGAGGAAATTGAGGTGTTCAGCCTGTTCTTTGTGAGAATCATATCGGAGGATTCAAATGCAATGGCCATTTTGAAGAGTAAGCGGAGAGACTGAAATAACTGATTCGTAAACAGATACAGGCCGCGGTAAGTGATGGTGTGTGGAAAAGAAGGTCATATGAAAGGAACTAATGAACTATGACCCGACTCCAACACCGCTTGTTCAATATTCCTAGGGGGTCATTACTATTTTTATTATCTACTCCATGATGCGTTCTCAAATTTCGTGTTTTCCACGTGGACAGTTCTCAAGCTTCGCGAAGCAAGATGGTGTTATTCCGAAGTGCTCTTCTTCCTATTTTGTCTGTTTTGGTTTTAATTCCCAAAGGTTTTGCTCCTTCATGTACTGAGAACAAATGTCTTTATGTGGAGCAAATAAGTCTCATGGATTGTTTCAGAGCGGGATTACAGTCAACGCCTCAAACAAAGAAAACAATAGCGAATTATATGACTCTCTTTAAGGGACAATTTTTTATTGGAAGTCAATTTTACTTTGTTTATGGAACAATTTTCCAATTTAAAAACAGTGGATATAAGGAACAATCCAATTTATTGCAAGGGACTCAACACTGGTGGACCTTGAAAGTCATAACCAATTGCAACACATCAAACTAAACAACATCACAGGATAACCGCGAAAATCATTTCTTCAAGAACTGAATCAATTGTTGTCCACAATGTGACGCAGTTTATTCATATCAACTCGAAACAAGTAAAATTTCAAAATAATGAAAGACTATTGACTTTCAATATAAATACTCAAAAACAAGTTAGAAAAAACGAGGTATTTACAAGACATCTGAGGAGAAAGCAAAGTATTTATAATAAATGTAAGGAAAAAGGAAACTATTTGCAATGGAATATTTAGAAAAACAGAAGAAAAACCTAAACTGCTGTCACAATTTTTAATTAGCTTTTCGTGCTCTCTCTCCTTAAACACTCTTTCCTGACACTGTTTTTCTTCTCTCGCTTGTTTCTCTCTCTCTTCACATCTGAGGAGAAAGCAAAGTATTTATAATAAATGTAAGGAAAAAGGAAACTATTTGCAATGGAATATTTAGAAAAACAGAAGAAAAACCTAAACTGCTGTCACAATTTTTAATTAGCTTTTCGTGCTCTCTCTCCTTAAACACTCTTTCCTGACACTGTTTTTCTTCTCTCGCTTGTTTCTCTCTCTCTTCATCTCTTTTCTAGCCGCTTCTCTTTTCTTCTTTGTTTCTTCTTTATGTTTTCTTATTTCAATCTCTTGTTTCTCTTTTTTTCTTTCCAGGCCTCTCCTCCCAGTTTCTTCTGTCCTCTCTCTTTTCAATTATGCCCTCTTCTCCCCCACTCCTAGCTCGCGCTTTTTCGGGGTAGGTTGGGCGTTAGGATGGTGCTGCAATAAAGTTTGTGGTGGTGGCGGCGGCATTGGAGTTGAAGATTGTTGTGCTGAATAAAAAATTAGCACTCAGTTTAATGCTTCTCAGGCAGCCAGGCATTGTGGCTCTTTGTGAACAGCATCTTCAAATTCTACGGCAGGCTCTTCCTAGAGTTCTTGCACAGTCTGCGGCTGTTTGCAGTGAGCACACGTGTTGCTTATTGCTTCTGGCAACGGTTGAACAAGTATTTTCCGCAGAAGGCTAAATGTCCTGTAAGGCTGCTTGTCAGTGAGTTAATCGTAAGAATTAACAAACAGAAGAAGCATCTTGCTTGAAATTCTTTTCCTTCTGGGGCTAACCCACGTAAACGTCTGCTAATGCTTTGACTTTCCATTTCGAATTACCACTGATACATTTTTCTTCCAACAACAAACATTCTAAAAATCTTTCTACTGCGTTTTCTTCTCTATGGACAACTGGTGGAGTGTTTAAAGTCCTAAACATCTGACACTATAATATAGCAAAAAAACAGGTGCTTGATATTCATGTGTTTTTTGTGTACACAAAGCATTGTCACTTAAATTCTCTTGTGTACAAGATATTAAAATCAATTTGAAATCTGCATATATTACAAAGGGAACTTTATATTGTTTGTGTACATCCTTAAAATACAAAACGTCATTATCATCACGGGCATTTTCTGCGACCTGTTTTATTGACAATGTGGTTCTTGTTGTTCTAGCAGATCGTGCCTTTTAAACCCATGCAGACAATAATCACAAAAATTTTTACACTTATGCTTCGTTAGTCAAACTAAGAGTCTACTACATTCTAATCAAATAATAGTGCGTGGTGTCATTGTTCGATATAAGCAGTAAATTTGCATGTTCTTTCTTGTGCTCGGAGATGGACACAGGAAATAGGCCTTTTTCTTAAGCAAAGAGACTGATGATAATGGTCGGGTATTCAAAGTATTCACAGGAAGAAATATAAAAACAAAGCGTATTTACAATGAAATATTCAGAAAAATGGAAAAAAAACTTATAGCTTTGTTGTAACTTACAATGATTTCCTCACGCTCTCTCTCCTCGCACTCTTTCCTCGCACCTTTTTCGCTCCCTCACTCTTTCCTCTCTCTTTTCATGTCTTCGTCTAGTTGCCCCTTCTCGTTCCTCCTTCCTATTTTTTTCATCATGTTTTTTTTCCTACTTCCATCTCTTCTGTTTCTTTCCTTTGCCTTTCCATTTCTCTCCTCTCCGTTTCTTCCCTCCTCCTTCGTTTTAATTGGGCCCTCATCTCCCCTACTCCTGGCTCATGCCTTTGGTGGGAGGTTGAGTGGGAGGGTGATGCCGTACGAAATGTTGTGGAGGCGGTTGTGGTTGTGTAGAATGTGGTGCTGATGGTGGTGGTGGTAGCTCTTGAACAAATTTGTTCAAGAGCTCTCTCTTGTTTTCTCTTGTTTGTTCTTCAGCAGACAAAACGAGATTATTTAATCAAAAGGAGAAGATCTGGTCCATGGTCTGCCTTGCAAAGATTGCACCAACGAAGCTTACTGGTAGGCAGGCCTGAACGCAGTCTCTCGCCGCTGCTACCTCTTCTTCATCTTGAAGACGCTCTCTTGCACCACTCCTGGTGGAGCTGCATCTCTAACGCTGGTGGCAGTGCGGAGTTTCCCACAGCTGCATCTGTTGTGCTGATGTGGGTGTTGGAAGCCATGTTTTCTGTAAAAGGAACAAGCAAGGAGGCAAGTTGCACAGCTGATAACAGTTATAAATAAAGCAACGTATGCCACATAGTCTGTACTGGATAATGACTGGCGAGCATAGATTGTGGAAATTTCAGTGTTTACTGTGGACACGGAAGCTGTGAGTTTGCCATCCAGTGTTGCTAGAGTCTCATCGAGCTCTGCGATAACTGTTTTGTTCAAAACGACCGGTGCAGGAATATCAAAAGTAGGATGGTTCAACATTAGTCTGGACGTGTTGGTCACCGCAGCTGTTCAGGGGATGAATTGTAAAGAGGTAGCCGAAGACAGAGGAACTGAAATGCTGATACGGTCAGGGCAGTAGCCTATGCCTGTTACCATGCCAATAAAGGACACATTGCAAAGCAGGTGGTATACTGCCGGTGGGGAAGTGGTCACTGGACCAGTGCACAATTGGAGCAGACTTAGACATCGCCAGGAACGAACAATCTCCCAGGTGAATTAGTGGATGTAGGTTGGAGCAATCTGCTGCCGCCACATGGTGTCGTGGGAAGATCAATTGGGTGTCAGGATTAAAAGGGAAACCCAGCCATGAGATATTAGTCATGAAGGTTAGTAAATTAGAAGGACAAGTGAAGGTGGTGGCGTCATGGTAACATTTATTGAGTGCCTCCAAAACAACTATTGACTTTGAATTTGGACAAGTAATCATAACAAGATTAACCTTAAAACCAGGCCGGAATAACTTATATTTTATAGGTGTCAGATATGCGACTGTGCAAAAGGCATTAAGATTTGTTATCTCTGGGATAGTAAGGAGGACGCTGGCCTTGACACTATGTGTTCGATATCAACCATAGGGTTTATTAACAACGGAAAACCTTCTTTCAAACCCGGCAACATGTACTTCATTGTTGGATCTGTGGCTAAACTAAGAATAATCTAAACCGAATCAAGTATGCGGCCCGTTGAAGGAGTGCTCATAGTTCAGACATGTTCATACGATCATTGACAACATAAACAAAAGATGGCTTTATCACTTGATCACTATATGCAAACGATTGTAGAACCATTACCAAGTTGTGGTTTTCACTTAAATGATAACATTCATCATTGTCCGATGACTGAGTGTCTCGCGTTTTGGTTATGGATTCAAACCTATGTCATATAAATATACTGGTTTTCTCAGTACTGCTAGGCATGATTAGAGGTTTTGAATGGCTTTTGTTTTACAATGATTTACTCTTTGATTACAATATGGTTCAAAAGAATGCTTAAGGAGTCTTTTCGTATGTTCAAGTAAACAAACTGCCAAACTGCGATGGAAGGTACACCTATCCATATACGGAACAAAGCAAGCAGCATTTTAAATAAGCAAAGGGTTGATTAAGCACCGAAGATTAGAGAGGGAGTGAGACTAAAGACGATGGAGGTCCAATTAGACCAAAACTTAATGGGAACAGTGACCGACAACCTCGTCAAACATTCCAGGGTGCTAAAACTCCGCAAAAGAGTCGCTGAGCAAGAAGAAACCATCTTACTCCTCATGAATGGGATGGACTCACTTCTGGAGCAGTAAGTGAACATCAAATCAAAAACGGCTCCTTTAGTAGCCACCAAAAATCATGAAAGCAATGAACAATGATAACAATGTTTTATACTGAGAAAATAACATTCATCCAACAAAACACACGCCCTCTCCCTTCGTCAGCATGCACACACCTGTTTGTAAAAAGTGGTGCATGGGCGCCAGCCACTCAGAACACGGCCTAGTTTGTATCACGCCTGGAGTTTTGGAAAATATATTCTATTTTTAAAAATAAATTTTGCGTGATGCCACATTTTTTGCCAGACTAAGGCTCATAATCCTTTCATCCCCTGCCGTTTCTTCTTCGGAAGGCAGGGGATACAGCTCCCTACAGGCAGGGCAACTGCAGCACCGTTTTGGTTCTTGTTCTCATCCAACTGAAATGAAACAAAAGGTACAGTTTAAGTAAGAACTCTAAACAAAACTTGACAAACCATCATTAGAATTGTTAATTACAATATGTCTTACCGTACTGCACATCTTGTGTGGAAAGTTTGCCCACAACAGTCTAAGGAAGGAATATTGAAATCCTCCTCCAAACAAATAAAACACACCTTTAGAACCTGGAAGTAAAGTGTAACAAAAAATAGTTTAAAATTGCAAGGAAGACATTGTAATAACAGTGATTTGCGCAATAATTCATTTGGTCATATGAGTTACTTCTTGAATGAAGTAAGTTATAAAAGAGTTCGATTTGGTACGACTCAATTAAACAATACTTCATGTCAATGAAGTATTTGTATATTTGTTAAGGTGGGTCCAAACAGTTTCCACTACTTTCCAAGAAGTAGATTTTTATGGGTCATAATTACCATTCTTTATCAATTGATGCTACAATCATGGTATTAAAAAACTGCCCAATCACTGGTGAACATGTTGGTATCATTTTCGTGACACGATAGGTTACCATAGCAACACTATGACCCGCTAAAAACACCTTTAATTTTAGCTTTAAGCGCTTATATTTTAAAAAAAGGCATGGTGAAATTTTTACTTATTGTAGAATTTTGATAAGCAAGATAAGGTGCAACTTTTGGCAAAGTTTTATAAAATTCTGTACATGGGGTTCAGAGACACCTTAAATCTTCAAAAATTTACAGTTTATTTACAATTTATAGGAAAACAATTTCAAACAGAATTTTAAATGTCTAGTGGCAAAGTACTCATGCCGTCTTCTAAAACTTTGCATTTTGATAAAAATAAGAGAATGTATCTCTCACTTGCATGTAGGTATACATAGCATTATTTACAACACGAAAACCACAATTGACACCGGCCCTATTTTGTTTGGTGAACAATACCTTAAGATATTTATCTTTGTTAATCTTGTTTGTTTTCTTATTTAACTCTTTACAACTAAACTTGTCTTTGGCTCCAAAACAGTAATAAGTTTTTGAGCACAAACCAATGATTCCATAGACTCTTTGCATAAATGGTGCCTAAATTTGAATAACAATATTTGGTACATCCTCAACCTCGCATTACCGTGAAAATTCCGTTGTCTTGAAACGTGAATGTTAGGCTGAGGATGTACCAAGTATTTTATTCAAATTTTGGTGTCATTTATGCAAACAGTCTATGTCCCTCCCATTCTACCTTAAACAAACCGGGGGTTCTGTTATCATAGGCCTTGTGTTCAGCAGTGTCCGTTATTGGGAAAATATACAATGAAAGAAGTTAAAAACTTTGTATACTGCGTGGCACTTGTTACTACAATAAAAAATAAAGGTTAAAAATGTTGCTAGAAGTGCCAAAGTCTTAGCAAATTCTATTTGAGCCATTTAAGGTTTCGTTTGATGGCTCCATTTCCTCTGCATTTGGAATGTAAAAGTCTCTTTTGCAAAGAGGGCAAGCATTATTGGAGCCGATTAAAGTTCTCATCTATGAATTAAAATGTAGCAACTTAATTATAATAACTTCACAAGAACATAAGTTAGAAAGATTGCCTATTGTTACACCGGTCTAATCAAATTAATCTGAAATTAAATTCACAATTACTTCTAGTAAAGCTGGCTCCTTTGCTCTCTAACCAATCTGATCCCAGTCCATATAGTATCTCATAAAATTTCAGAGAGCCAGATCTTATCCACATGACTAAATCTGTGACTTAGTTGATTTTGAGGACCCACGAACCAATCAAGAATCAAATTAAGAAAGTCGGCCATGTTGGAAAACAGCCCACCAGCCTCAACAGAGAACTGGGGTCGGTCTCAAAGATTCCATGGCGACACAAATCACACCAGGGTCTCGCAAAAATGTCATGCAACTTCAAAATCAATACTAAAATGTCTTCTAGTCCTAAGCGGCAGAGGTCTGTCTGGTAAGTGGCCATGATGAAGACTGACTGGGTTCAAAGTATGACTATAGGGATGCTATCCCAAAAGCATCAAGGGATGATGACATCATCAGTATACAATCAGAGGGAAGCTATCAGAATTAAAAACAGTGGCTTCCCTTGTCCCCCTCTCTTAAGGAGAGCACCAAACCCCAAGCATGTTGATCAGTGGGACACTCCCTGAGAGTTGGTCTGTTCAATTTTCCATTCCTTGACGGCACGACTTGAAACAGGTGACTCATCTTGATAACAACAATTAGATGGCCCTGTGGCTCAATGGATAAGGCGCTTGATTATGGATCAAGAGATTCCAGGTTCGAATCCTGGTGGGGTCAATCCTTTTTAAAAGTATTGGCTTCCCTC
>JAHPZR010052486.1:0-18147 GCA_019787425.1 Platygyra sinensis
TAACCCACTTTGAGAAAGTATTTTATGTATGTTTCAGACCTACAGTAGTTTCTCTTTGTGCACGTTGGGCGAATCAAAACACTTCCCAGCCAGTATTGCCAGATATAAAAGTTACCTCAGAAGAAATATTCTTATAATTCTTTAAGTTCATTTAAGTCAAAATTAGGCTTTATTAATAAAAAATTCACAATGAATTTTAACGCTAAAGAAAACGACTTTTCGATGTCATCTTGACATTAATATCAAGCAGGAGCCTATTACTAGCAGCCTGCAACTCTCATAATAAGCCAATGCAACGGCATTTTTACAGACCAATCTATTTTAGATATTTTTCTCGCGAAATAGGCCAGTTCCAGTCTGCATGACCACGCTTCGGTAAGGATAAAACAATGCGGCCTCACGTGAAAATGTCGACATCATGTCGACATGTCGACATGTCAACATTAGTCCGTGCTCGTGATTGTAATTGGTCACTGAGGTTCCTGTGGGGATCTCAATTCGAGATAAATTCAAACTAAAAATAGATCGATTTGTGATAACGCCGTGACAGGAATATGGGGTAGTTGCAGGCTCCTAGTGATGGGCTCCTGTTATCAAGTTATAAATAATAACGGTACGTTTTGTTTATATATGTACAAGCAAGGTAGGCGTTACAGGTGAGAAATGTCAAACAGGACTTTTGCATGAATGGAGTCTGATTGCGTGTTCAGTTCCGGTTCTCTTTTACGAAGAAACGCCATCGTTGCTTCGGGGGAGGAGGAGGTGGAGTTGCGGGGAGGGGGCTGTTAATAAAACAAATCATCATCATCATCATCATCATCATCATCATCATCTATCCTTTCTCTCCGCGTGGGGAATGGGGCCATTGATCCTCCTCCTCCTCCTCCTCCAAACTACTCTATCTCTGGCTGCAACCTCAGCCTGTCTCTGGGTCTTAAAAAATCTGAGATGTTCCCTCTCTTTGTTTACTGTTCTACGCCATGTCTCTCTCGGCCGTCCTCTTCTACGCTTGCCTTCAGGTGCCCACGTCAGTGCAATCTTGGGATTTTTGTCTGATGGCACTCTTAAAACATGACTTAACCACTTCCATCGCCTGGTTCTTACTTACTCACTAACTGTCCTTGTATACTTGACCTTTCTCTTATCTCCACGTTGCTGATCTTCATTGGCCAGTAAGCCTTCAGGATTTTTCTTAAACACTTATGCTGGAAGACATTTAGCTTGTATTCATCCTCTTTGGTCATTCTCCACGTCTCACAACCGTAGAGTAGAACGGCAACTACATTGGTTTTGAAGATAGTGATCTTTGTCTTTCGACTGAGGAGCTTGTTAAGCTTGTTAAAGGCTGCTCTTGCTTTCACTGTTCGTGCTCTTATATCGCTAGCTGCGCCACCTTGCTTATCAACTTTGGCACCGAGATATACAAAACTCTCTACATCTTCTACATCTCTCTCCCTGATCGTTAATGGATCCAGTCTTCCAAGATTGTACCTCAAAACTTTGGTCTTATCTATATTGATGTTTAAACCTACTCTTCCCCAAACTGACTCAGTCTGTTCAATTTATCCTGTGCCTGACTCCATCTGCTAGACAAGAGTGCTAAGTGATCAGCAAAATCAAGGTCATCGAGGGTTGTTGTCAGTTTCCATCTGATCCATTTCTGTTTTTCTCCACAGTTCTGCTAATAACCCAGTCAATGACCATAAGAAATAAGAAGCCGGGCATAACAAACATTGTCTTACCCCCGATAGCACGTCAAACAACTTGAGATGACCGGTCTCATCCATCACAGCACATCTGCGATTCTTGTACATCGCCTTTTGGTTGGGATTTCATACCTTTAGCAAGTGCTATAATGTTTCTCTGTAAAACAAATAGATGAGTTTAATTAAGTTCAGTCTTGCGCTCTTAGCCAAAAATTTTGAAAGTCATATTACGTTATTTTGTTTGATTTCGAGGTCAGACCTGCATTCTAGTCTAATTGATTACAGCTTGTTGCCCAGAAATAAATTAAAGCATATTCACCGACAACCACTCTTATTTTGCCCGAACGTTTATTTCGTTTTGTTTTTTAAAGGTATGCAGCATGATGTAATACACCCTCCCGACCCTTTTGGATTGCCGTTAGAGTACAGTCTTCTGCCTCAAGAATTGAAAAAAGTTGGTAAGTGTGAGAGCTGTATCAGCAGACATCTGCCTAATTGTTCATCTGTCAAGGAAAGTTAACGATGGCTTCATATGCAAGATTGCTTTTTTTCTGAACATGCCCTAAAGTGCCAGAAAACTCCGTATATTCTAAAAGAACATTCGAACTGAAACAGAGTCCCTTAGCAATGCTTCTCTTCTTGTTGCAGGTTACGCCACACACTTGGTAGGCAAGTGGCATCTTGGTTTCTACAAGTGGCCTTACGTTCCCACAAAAAGAGGCTTTGACTCCTCGTTTGGATTCTGGGATGGTTCAGAGAGCCACTACTCTCACTCAGTTGAAGGATTTTTAGATTTCCGTGATGGAACAGAACCCGCAAGGAACTACGGAGGCACCTACGCCATGTATGCGTACATGGAGGTAAACCTCACTAGAATACCGTACATTCCCTCTTGCAAGCTGAGCCTGGCCCTGGTTAGGCCCCTATTTATTGCAACAGCTTTCCCGATATAAGACTTCCTGGATATTATTCCGACTCCCTCTGATCCCCGATAACGTGATCTAAAGTGAATGAGTATTATAATATCGCGTTATGTGATTCAGTCAATATGCCTTTGACAGAGTTAATCTTTTGAATTATCCTAGTCTTCTCTGGGAAGTAAGTGACATACAGAAAGTGTATCAAAACGTATCAAGGGAGCGGAGTTTTCTAGTGTTTAGCATGCTGAACACCAGATCGCGTGGTGCAGGCTCGAGCTCTAGCTGGGCTCATTGTATTGTGTTCTTGGGCAGCTACCGCTCAGATATATATATATGGGCAACGGAGAATCAAATACTGGGAGTAACCATGTGATGAACTCGCTTGTATCGCATCCCAAGGGGAGTAGAAATACTCCTAGTCACTTCTACGGAAACCGAAGATAATTGTCAACCTGACTGACAATTATGCTCGAACGCAGAGAAAACCACTCGTTTAAGATGAATGCCTACCTCAGAACCCGTTGAAAAAATATTTTGTTAGTAAGTGGTTAACAAAATTCCTAGCACATTTAACGAAAATCTGTTAAATATTCAGAGGTTGGAAAAGATAGTTAAGTCACATGATCCAGAGCAGCCCCTCTTCATGTACATGGCATTTCAAAACGTTCATTCACCAGTCCAAGCACCTCAGCAATATGTTGATAAATACAGTTTTATCAAGGACGATCTTAGGCGACGTTACGCTGGTATGGTAGACATCATGGATGAGGCAGTGGGAAACATTACCAAGGTCTTCACCACAGCAGGGTATGGTGTGAAAAGAATTTGATTGCATAACGCGTTTTTGAATCGCTATTCTGGTTTGGAGAACTTGGTGGAAATAAAATTATTTTGCACATATAAAACAAGCTCTACTACCGTGAAAGTAAAGTAAAAACTGTACACCGCACGTATTTTGGAGATTCTGGTATTGCGTAGCCTGCGTTACAGCCCGACTTGTCACAAAATATACCGGCCGCTTAGACATGTTAGACTGTCTCCGATGCAGGGTAGTTTTGCTGAAGTCGTTCTAAAGCTGTTTCTGTAATTCGCAGGTTGTGGAATGACACGCTTGTTATCTTTAGTACGGACAACGGTGGTTTACCTAGTTCAGGAGGGTTTAACTGGCCACTTCGTGGAACAAAACACACTATTTGGGAGGGAGGGACCAGAGGGGCCGGATTTGTCTATGGTAATTTACTAGAACGAAGAGGTGTGAGGAGCGCAGAGTTGTTGCACGTGACGGACTGGTACCCAACTCTTATCAACCTGGCAGGTACGCCGCGTTACGCAAGGAATTTTGGTGCGCAGCTCGCGAATCTATATTACAGCGGATACTGTTTTGTGAAAAGAAGAACGTAAAATATCACTTTTGATTTTTATTTTATTCAAAGAACCCAGTCACCATACCCAGAAATGGACAGTGTTTGCGAGCCTTTGAAAGAAGCCTTTAAACAAAATATTGAAAAATCACTTGCATTTTGTTTATAAAATGCAGTAGTTATGATGTATTGGAAACTATCTTTATAGCGTTTGCAGTGCTTTTGTTATTCGGTGGAAATTATCGCAACTCGGCGAGGGACGGCTAGGTCGAGGGTTTAGTTCAAACCTTGGTTTGTTTAAAACTGCATTGCGAGCACGCCATGGGAAACTTGTATTAATGCGATGTACAAAGATTCAATCCTTGGGACTGATCGTTATAACTTGTGTTGTGTTTATGTTAATAATTAACTTTGCCGAGTTAACTTACAGGCCGTGTTTTCGGACTGATATTATCCTATAACCACTTTCTACTAACTCGTAGAAATTTGTTTATTTAGCATTTAAAGTTTGTTTATTCTCCGTTGTTAGGAGGAAGCTTCGATCCTAAACATCCCAAACCTGTTGACGGTTTTGATGTGTGGGAGACAATCTCGTGTGGTAAACCCTCGCCAAGAGATGAAGTTGTCATAAACATTGATACCACTCAAGGGTCCGCACTGCGTGTGGGGCAGATGAAGATACTGTTAAACGTTCCTAATGTCACGTGGTTTAAGCCGCCCGAACTGGAAGAGAGGCTTCTTGTTCGAGAGACTGGGTTACAGTTTATTGACGATGATCACAATAGAGAACTTTTGTTGTTGGTACGTTTATTTTTTCAGTGCCTTTAACCTAAATTGGAGTGACATTCTATCAGCCCTTCTTGCTCGACCTGGTAATGTGAATAACTGATAGATACCTATAATATAGTTTCTTCTTGAATTGATGTAGGATCAAGTCGCCAAACAAGACAGGATTGAAGTCGCTCTTTACAATTTAACCGCTGACCCTAATGAGCGCAACGACCTGAGCAGCAAGTACCCGGATGTAGTTCAGAAACTAAAAGAAAGAATGACGTATTACGTGAAGAGCACAGTCACCCCACTCAACAAACCACCTGATCCAGAGGCGAGAAAGGCTGCTGAAAAGAACAACTGTTGGGGTCCTTGGCAAGACTGACAAGTCATGAAGTTACAATACCACTCTTCTTTACATTTCAATAATCTTTGTGAAGCAATAATTAATGGAGTTTAAATAAAGGAAATGGAATTAAATTTAACTAAACTTTTTTGGCGTTTTTTAATCACCCTTATGCCTTGCCTTTATGCTACGCCATTTTACAGCGCCGCCGAGAGTTGTGATTCCTCTGCTGTTTCAGGTTATTCTCGACACCGATAGAGAAGTTTGATTACAATAACCCCCCTCTTCAATTTCCTTGGCTGTCAACCGCGATATAAACAAAGATCAATATCTCGTGATCTGAAAAGTAAGGTCATACCGTATAATTATTTCATCTCCCTTGTCAGCTGGCCTTTGTGACTTAGAACAGCGTCAGTCAGCAGAGGAGCTTCAGACGGTGTCGTGACAGAATTTCAACTCCGGAACATTTTTGGATAGCTGAAAATACGTAAAATGTGTAATATTTAACTTGTATACCCGAGCACAACGAAACTCTCTCACTTCTTCAGCATCGTTTCCCCGTTCTTCAAAACATTGCTCTATTTGATGTTATGTTTGTAATATGATACAATTCTACCTTTGACCCGATTTACAATAAAGTATTATACAACAGCGCTAAGAGCAGTTAGAATGATGGCGTTTTTCTTATGTCACGTAGCTACTCTTCTTCTCTTTATCTCGTTCCCCAACTCTGTACAGTTACATGGTTCTAAGAATACTAAATCTCCTCACATTCTGTTCATTCTCGCGGATGATCTTGGCTGGAGTGATGTCGGCTTCCATGGCTCGGTCATAGAAACGCCAAACATCGACAAGCTGGCCAATGAAGGAGTCATCCTGGAAAATTACTATGTGCAACCACTGTGTACACCAACAAGATCAGCTCTGATGACAGGAAGGTACCCCATACACACAGGTATTAATCTAAAATACTCACTGAGCTGAGGAGTGATTTATGGCAGTTTCAGACAGCTGTTTCAGAGGTTTATTAATCAGAATTTCTCAAGTTTCTCTTACCGATGATCCGTCGCCGCAATCCTAATTTTTCTTCTAAAGAACCACGCTCCGCCACGCAGTTCAGGGCCAGGTTGATCAAAAGGTAGATAACCCACCAGATTCACTATCCAGCGGATAGCGTAGTTTGTTTTGTTAACACTTATCCACTGGACTGTACTGATATAAGAGATGATTGAAATTATTTATTCGGTATAAAAATTTGTCTTGAAATATATATCGGTTATTGACGTAGCTGGTTCGGTCAAGATGGCTTGATATTGCCTCGATATTACCCAAGTTATTTCCAGTTTGTGTCAAGTTTATGAACCGAGCCGGGATCGCGGTCCATAAACTCGTAAAACAAGAACGAGGCCAATATCCAGCCATCTTGACTGAACAAGCTTGGTCAGTAAGGATTTATGGCTTTGGGGAAAATATTTCTTTCTGGATACAGCGGGTAATCCCGAACGATCTTGCCCGCTCGGGCAGCCAATCATACAGCGCTAGTCATGTATATACCAATGAACATATATGCAGTAAGTTGAAGGCTGGTTTCTTTGCGTGTTGAAGGTTTGCAGCACGGTGTTATACACGTGGATCAGCCTGTTGGATTGCCATTAGAATATAGTATTTTACCTCAAGAACTGAAAAAAGTTGGTAAGTTTTCTGCATGTTAATTAATTTAATAAGACAAGTGACAGTGCCTACTTAATCTTGGGCTCCTGTCTTCGTTTAGAAATGTAGTTTGCTGGGTGCAAGGTTTTTCATAGCTGATTTACTTTCAAAACACTGAGTGGCAATCAAAAGTAAGAATCAAACAGCAGTGATGAACTTACCGGCACATTTTTGCTTTATTAAGACCTGACCTTTCGTATGTTACTCTACATACATTTTCAAAAGTAACCGTTGATTAAAGGGGCTCAGTCACGGCATCTTGAGTTATTTTGAGCGTCGAAAAAATAACCGTGAAATTGAAGGAAACCTGAAAATAACACTTTATAAAGATAGAAAAACATCAAAGAGATAATAATAAACCATAAAGGAACAAGGATGGTTAAGGATGGAGAAGATTGACACGGATTGCAATCAACGAATTTGAAAAGTTTAGCTAAGCTTTTCAAACCGTTTACACCGTGACTGAGCCCCTTTCAAGAAGCTATTCATATGTAATAGTGGTGGGGGGTCTGGAACCTACATTTTGCAGTTGACCTCTCTGATGATGAACAATATGTTCGAAATATGCCATGTTACATAATGTATAGACTAAGTTAGTTAACAAAGCATTAGCTTTTCTCTTCCGACGTTGACATTGAAAGCTGGCTCATGTTCTTGCATAAATAAGGTCTCTTTGATTTTGCAATGGTAGTCTGTTTGTCCTTCGCCAAAATATTAAAGTGATCCCACTTGATACTGTGTCCAGTGGTTTTGACGTGGTCAGCAATGACTGAGGTATTGTCATTTTTAGCGAGGACCCCAAAGAGTTCGGTTTTCCGGCTACCATGAAGCCGTAGTTTAATTCAGTTACCAATGTAAAAACCATTACAATCCCAGATATTTTCTCTGTAAATAATACTGGATTGTTGTGCCGAACGATTAATGCGGTCCTTGTAAGGTAAGAAAGATTTGACAACGCTTTTTTTGTTGCAGGTTATGCCACTCACTTGGTAGGCAAGTGGCATCTTGGTTCATACAAGTGGCCCTATGTTCCTACAAGAAGAGGTTTTGACACGTTTTTTGGATTCTGGAGTGGAGCAGAGGATCATTATAATCACTCAGTTGAAGGATTTTTAGACTTCCGTGACGGAGAAAAGCCTTCCAGAGTCTGGAATGGTACCTATGCCATGCATGCGTACACGAAGGTGACTGCTTTTTAATACAATTCTCTTCACCAACGTTGCAACTGTAAAGTATTGCATGTAAGCATAAAGTCTTATAACTGGAAGCTGCTGTAATATTATTGCACACCAGATCTAACTACAGGTGTCCGCCAAGCAAGTTAAGCACGCACTTTGAGGTACGAGAAGAAGGCACGATTGGGGGCTCCGATTGTAACTCCTGAGTTTTTTTAGAGATGCGTTCCTTTTCAGACAAATAAAACGATGTCGATCGTTGAGTTCGACGGGCCGCCATCTTGGGCTCCTGATGCGAGCGAAACTGGGGAAAGTACAAAATACCCGTGGGTAGGGGCGGTGAGGTTAATAGCGTGTGCATTTTGTACTCTCCCCAGTTTTGCTCCCATCAAGAGACAACGAACTCAACGATCGACATCTACGATCTCACGGAAAAATAGGGGACTGTGAACAGTTTACTGGTAAAAAGACTGTTAAGTTTTCTTGTAGTGATTTGCGTGTTGCAGTAAGTAAGAACTTGTAGCTTAAAGCAGGTGAAACCCAGTTACCAAGATTGCTAAATAAATTTGAAATTTATTTTTTATTTGAGGATAATTAAGACACTATTGCAATAGACCTAACAACCCCCACTCCCCGGCTACCGTCTCCATCTCTCATAGGCTTGTAACAAGATGTATTAGTAACGTCTTTGTTGTTTCATATTTTCAGAGGATGGAGGAAATTGTAATGTCACATGATCCAGCACAGCCCCTCTTCTTGTACATGGCATTTCAAAATGTTCATTTTCCAGTCCAGGCACCTCAGCAATATGTTGATAAATACAGATTCATCAAGAACGATCTCAGGAGACATTACGCTGGTATGGTAGACATCTTAGATGAGGCAGTAGGAAACATAACCAAGTTTTTCACCTCGGCAGGGTATGCTGCGAGAAAACAATTTGGTTATAAAATTTGTTTATAATATTTACGGAAATTTTACAACTGTTTATGTCGGCAGGTTGTGGAATGACACGCTTGTTATCTTTAGTACGGACAACGGCGGAGTACCAACTTATGGAGGTTTTAACTGGCCACTTCGTGGAACAAAACACACTGTGTGGGAGGGAGGGGCTAGAGGGGTTGGATTTGTCTATGGTAATTTACTGGAAAGAAGAGGTGTGAGGAGCGCAGAGTTATTGCACGTGACAGACTGGTACCCAACTCTAATCAAGCTGGCAGGTTTGCGAAATTGTCATGGAAAACTTGTTTTAATGCGATTAACGTAGAGTTAAACCTTGATAAACCTTTGTAGTGGTGTTGTCGTTTTGCAGAAAACATTGACTGATTTCATACTGGATCATGGAGACCCGTGACCTCCAAATGCGACAGGCCGTGTTTTTGTCCTGATACTATTCAATAACCACTTTCTACTAACTCAGAGAAATTTGTTTGTTTAGCATTTCAAGTTTGTTTATTCTTCGCTGTTAGGAGGAAGCTTCGATCCTAAACATCCCAAACCTGTTGACGGTTTTGATGTGTGGGAGACAATCTCGCGTGGTAAACCCTCGCCAAGAAATGAAGTTCTTATAAACATTGATTCCACCCAAGGGTCCGCACTGCGTGTGGGGCAGATGAAGATACTGCTAAATGTTCCTAATGTCACGTGGTTTAAGCCACCCGAACTGGAAGAGAGGCTCATTGATCGCGAGACTGGGTTACAGTTAATTGAAGATGATCAAAATGCAGAATTTTTGTTCTTGGTACGTTTATTTTTTCAGTGTTTTTAATCTTAAGTTAGGGAGGGCTTAAATATCCGAGTGATATTCTATCAGTCCTGTTTGCTCTACCAGATGAAATAAATAGCAATAAATACCTATACCGCAACGACCCCCTTAAAAGTTTCGACCCTCCGAAAGTAATGTCAAAGAATTGTGGCTGCTAATAAATCCAGAAATAAGCGACCCCCCCCCCCTCTTCCCGAAAGTAGCGAGCCCACCGCAACCTCCCTCCCCAGTTCCCGAAAATAGTAAAACCATGGTTCTATAGTATATAATAATAGGGAGCTTAAGCACGCGCGTTTTTGAGACGCGGACGGCAACCGGAAGAGAACATTTCGCGCACTGGGAAAGTATTGTCTCCTAAATTTTTATACTTCTTATTTCTAATGGAGAAAAGATACTTACCAATGTGAATGTGGTTGTGTGAGGGCAAGTTTTTTCGAGTCGATAGAATTTTTTTTAAATTTTTACTGCAGGCAGATAATGAGTTACTTGTGCCAGAAATGCAAAAAAAATTTGGGGGTCACCGTCTTCGTTTCAGAGATAAAGCGTGTGGTAAACTATACTGATTTCGAAAAATTGTCCCATATCATCGAGCACGGTCTACAGGGTTTATAGTTAAAAATATCGAAGGTGAGTCAACGGAGGCAAACGATCTTAGTCATATTTTGTAGAAGTAGGTCTGCTGCGTAAATAATTCCAACCTTACTAACGTTTTCACAAATTTAACTCTTTAGAGGCATTTGAGACCGCCGCACAAATGCACGAAGAGCTACTAAGAACGGAATTCGATGGTGCATTTTGCCAAAAATTTAAACTTCTAGTCGATAGATTTTTTTCATTTTTTCCCTAAACGTAGAAAATCAGTAGAGAAAATGATCCATCGAAAGAAACATTGGGTCACCGACGTCCAACATCGTTAAAATCCAGTCAAAAGCTCTAGCAATGGCCATCTGCCTTATCATTTGTTTACTTTATGACTTAGCGCGGGCGCTCATGGATGACGTGGCATGTGAGTTTGCGTGCGCAATAAGGATGCGCAGAAACAATTAGCGCGAGGCACGTACTACAAGGGAAGATTTCGCTTATGCTACAAAGCGTTTTGAAATGTCAGTTCCCAGTCGTTTTCCACCAATTCATGTTGCGTACAGGTTTCTTCAAGTAACGGCAAGAACCTATACCATTGGAAACTTTGATTCAAATAAATTAAAACTTTTCTTCAAATTTAAATTGAAGACTCAACCAGCGCACTGGCATATTGTAACAGCTAACAGACTAAAAAAAACAGTGCATCATGAAGTACAAACAGTTTTCGATATGTGACAAAGTTTCCTACCAACCACTGACAACTCGATCTACACATGAAGAGCGAACCTGTGTGGCAGCAACATAGAAGAATTTTATCTCATATGTTAAGATCTGCTTTTACGAATTCCCGGTTTCATACTTCGCAAAAAGGTCTCATTCGTACCAACAATTGTGCATAACGTTTTTTTCTCCCCGAAAGTAACGGATGCCTCGAAAGTAACAAGCCCCAAAGGCTGCTATTCCCGAAAGCAACGCCGGTTGTTACTGTCAGAAGTTTATAGTAGTAGCTAATAGTTCTTCTCTAATTGATGTAGGATCAAGTCGCCAAACAACACAGGATCGAAGTCGCTCTTTACAATTTAACCGCTGACCCTAGTGAGCGCAACGACTTGAGCGGCAAGTACCCGAATGTAGTTCAGAAACTCAAAGAAAGAATGGCGTATTATGTAAAGAGCGCAGTTCCACCACTCAACAAGCCACCTGATCCAGAGGCGAGAAAGGCTGCTGAAAAGAATGACTGTTGGGGGCCCTGGTAAGGGCGAATCACCCTTCGGCGCGCGGGAAATGGAAAGTTGCCACTCCAGTTAAACCGCAATAAACTTGGTTATGTAACTGCTCCGTTTATTAAGTAAATAGGTAAAATTGAAATTCTCGATTTCTTCCACGTGTCAGATGTGTGTCAGTTAAATTGTTTCACAAAGCAGCTGTTTGTGATTCACTTGCTGATTGAGTTGTTGATCTCCTTGCAGTGGCAAATCTTGACACTGATTGGGAATTTTTACTACAAGTTTTTGGGCTTTCAACAGCGATGAGAAAGACCAAAGCACTTAACAAAAGCTCCATTGTTCTCATGGCTGTCTGTATGGCGAACCAAGGCCAGCTTTTAGCGTAGCTGTTTGTGGTGAAAACTCCAAACTCTCCGATGCTTACGTATAAAGACACGGAAAAGTTACATACCCCGAAAATTGACGCCACACTCATAAAAACAAATAGTCGCTTCAGTTTCTTCACATCCCGAATCGAGTATTGATTATTTGAATTACAAGATTGCAGAGTCGACCCAAGATTGCGCCACATCCTGACACTTGCGACAAAATAGCCAACAAAAATAGCTAACCCCCAAATGGCCAGAGTCACGTGACATACAAAAATCATGACTTTAGCTTTTCGGTAAAACCACACTACGAGATCAGACAAAATCAGGTAAACAATGTTCGCAACAGTAATCGAAACTAAGAGAGGCAAGTTTCGAAGTTTCGGTGGTCCCAGCTTAGTTTGGGTAGTTTCCAAGAAGATTAAAAGCATTATGCTGAAAGCCGAGGTCATACACGCTGTAGCGATTCCCCAAGAAGTCAAAAGAACTATGTTCTGAATTACCGATGTAGATTCGCGCGAAGCGTAAGGGTCCCAGAAGAGCGCGAGGCATCGTCCGAAACCCGCAGTCATCAACGCGAAGTTCATTACCCGCAGATGGACTTTCTGTTTCGCAAATAAAGTCTTGCGGAACCGATAGAGAGAAGCGAATGCGTACAACGTCATAAGAACAAACAGGCTTCCAAATCCGTAGATATGGGCAAACCATATCCAGCCCCATTCTCCAATGGCTGACGACCATTCTGGAGACGGTTCAGGCCAGGTATGTTTTGCGTTGTTAATACTTGAATTCTTCACAGTCGAAGCTGTATCTTCAGCCTTCGGACTGCCAGTAAATCTCCAAGAACTCATTTTTCACTTCCTCTTTTTTCCCGGTTAAGCGGCAATCTTTGGTTTTCGACCGCACGTAACCGCAGAATTTCACACCGCACTGTTCTCTGTAAAATCAACAAAATATACCAATGTTAATTCATTTTTTATGCGAGTCAGATTTCAGCTGCTTCCAACGTCATTTTGCCTTTTACAGTCTTTTGGCTGCCTGCATAAATTACGAGTACATCACGTTCGATCTACTAAATAACCTCACATAATATATTAAACATAAAATTATGTCACTTTCCCTTGAGAAACTAACCAGTGTTCGTAATCCAAGTTAAATTGTTACTCAATCAGTAGGCTAAACTCACATAAGAATTCACGTTCGTAAAATAAATTCGAATTCGTTCTGTGAACCCTCAGTTTTGAATTTCAATCAATACTGTTGATTCTAAAGTACTACTCAGCAGAATGTCATGTTTATTTTTTCAACCAGCTCAGTGTCAACCGATTCCTCTCTTTATTAGATCAAATGTTTGTCAAATTTACTGGGTTACTAGAGCAACAATATCACCCGAAATTCAAAATGGGTTTCTAAAACAAATACATCACAATTCTTGCGATCAAATAGTGCCAACTTCTAATGCGATGGTTTTACTTAACTATCATCTCTTGTTTAACATGTTTGCTTAGCTGCCACCCACACTGAAGACAAAATCACTTAACTATGAAAATAATAAACAATAAGCAATTTCTCCTCTCTGGTAGCATAAAAGAAAAACAAAGAGCAAAGTTTCGACTGCAAATAGCGGATAAAATTTTACGGTTGTTACCGCCCTGCAAGCAGAGCGTTTTCTTACGGTACGTATGTTATAGAAGATGAAGCAAAAGGAGATAGCATAGAGGCTCTTCTCGCAGGGTGGGTTGTTACCTGATGCCAAACTAAATAGGGAGCCTAGCATTGGCGTGGAAGTATCGCTTTTAATTAAAAAATTTTGTCTCCGAAAGTATCGACTTATGTAACACGTCATCGTGAAGTCATTTTATGTCCTCGTGACGTGATCAAAGTAAAATAGGAATGCGAGCATCAGTTTATTGAGGAATGTACTGATGATCAGTTGTAGGAAATTCGTCTTTTTAGTAACAGCAACTGGTTTTATCAGACAAGTGTATCTGGTACGTAAGTTTTTCAGAGTGAAATCGCAAAGGAGAGACATCGTCCATTCAAACTCTTCTTGAAAATAAAGAATAACATGACAAATAATTTGAAATTGTGAAAAAAAGTCGTGTTTACTTTTACACATGACAATAACAAGTAAACACTGTGTGACATTTTAGTCATCGGAAAGCAGCGTTCCTTCGATAGCCGACAAGTAAGGAATTCCCAGTTTAACTTTACCGTAGAAAACAGAAAAACAGATTTTATTTCTGAATTAACTAGCCTCATGTTTCACTCAGTTCGAAAGATTCCGCGGAAATTTTTCTTCGCAATACGTGATAATGAATGAATACTAATAAAAAACACGTTTACTTTTTCACTGAATACAGATGTCCGATTGTTTAATTTCCGCGCATTTTAAAAAATCGCGAAATTAACAAAATAAGGCCCCAGCGAAAATAACAGTCATTTATAATAAAAAAAATTGGCAATTTATTCTCAATCCAATATTAACGATTTCGAATTCTGCCGAGTCAGCGGGGTTATTTGACCTTGTGACACCTGAATGTGTTCCGTGCTTTCAGCTTTCAATAAGATTGACATTTATTTCACCTATCGCAAATGTAAAATCAATTTTGCCTAATTCCGGATGTACAAAGAAAAATCATTTATAGTTGCGTCTGCTCAATAATGCATATGAAATAGAAATCAAAATTTGATTTTGAAAAACAAAACTACAAGTATAGCATTGTAAATCTACTCGCGGAACTCTACAATATGTGCTCCGGAAAGCAATATTTTCTGAAAGCAATATTTGATATCTGATGACGAGTAATATCTAAGTTCATATTACCGTATACCTGAAATTGACTGACTTTTAGTACGTGCATAGAATAGAATATTAAACACGCATTTGTGGACAGTTAACGAAAAGAAATAAACCCTTTTCCTCCGCACACGCAAGCTGTCGACATAGCTGCGTTATTTATTCTACGCACGTATTTAACTCATTAAAAGCCGGTTAACTTCTCTCGCGCATTCACATAAAAAATTACGAGTCATTCCAAAATTCTCCTTTTTTTAAACTCACTTACTTTAAAAAACAAATCTCTCTGACGGAACTTTTATTTCCGTGTTGTAAGATTCCCTGTTGTTGTCGATGTTGTCAAGGCAATTTATTTTATTTGATCGAGAGTTGCTCACACATGAAGGACAAGCGAAGCCTCTTCATTAAGGGTAAGCCACAAGTTTTGAGGAGAGGAGGGGTGAAAGAGTAAATTGGTAATTAGACTTTCATGCACTAGGAATTTTTTTTCTCCCGGGACGTGTGTATGCTCTGGTCTTGATAGTAATAACTTCGAAGATGTGAAGTATATATGCAATAATTCATATATGTACTGCGGTTGTAGATGAAAGTGAAGAGTAATCATCGCAGTAAATTTTCCAATTTAAGTAATTGGAAAGAAGAAGCCTGAAAAAAAAAATCAGGGCTTCAACGGGATTCGAACCCGTGACCTCCGCGGATGCACCGCGCGGAGGTCACGGGTTCGAATCGCTTAAATTGGAAAATTTACTGCGATGATCACTCTTCATTTTCAACTTAGAAGATGCAAGTGCCGCTTTGGTAAACACGGTGGAGAGTGGGAAAAAATTCCAACTTCGCTCTGAGCAGACACATTAAAAGCACGTCTTGTATGGCTACAAAAGAACTTTAACTGTTCAATACGTCTCTCACTTTCAGAACTTCGTGACAACCCATTGGACGCAGTTTTCCTTCTTTTTTATTGGCCGAGGGCTGACCGCGTGACATGCGCTGCATACGTATGGTTATCTGCTCATGCGCATCACCATCTGAAAACGACTGAACGACATTCTCGTCCCCAGAGGCCGCGCACCTTTTGATCAGCACCAAGAATCGCGACCTCTGGCCAGGTCCAAAGACATTCCGTTTTTGAATGGCTTTGAAAACACAATAGATTGAGTCCAGAACCAATCAGATTTGTCAGACTTGACTCATTGTGCGAGTGATTTCGCGTTTTTCAGACAGCGGTTTGACATATCTATTACAATCAGAGAATAGCGTGAGGAAAATGAAATACAGTCGGACCTCCGCTAACGGCCACCTCTCTACAACGTGTACCTTTTTGTCACCGCGAACGTTCCATACATTCTCTCTTATTCAAACCTCTATGCAATGGCCACTTAAGTGCGTCCCAGCTGCCTAAGTAACCTACTGACAGGGGCCAGTTACTAATCATGACCAATCAACTACCGACAAACGGTAGATCTAAATCCATATTTGCTTGCCAAAGGTCACAAAATTTAAGCATATCAGAAATAACATTCAAACTGCGGTTACAAACATGACAAAACAACTCATGCTGCAAAAAAAAAAAAAAACTTTGATTAATGGCGTATGCCTCAAGGGGGTCTTATACAAAAAAGATGTTTTTTGCAAAAAAAAAAAAAAACTCTGTGGAACAGTTTTGGCACCACGTTAAAGGACTTTGCACTCTGACTGCAAAAAATGAGCATTTCCAGGTCACATGCCACAATAGTTAATGAATAACTAGCTCCTAAGTGTTAAAAATGGTGTTCATTACAAACACGATAACTTACTAATGGATGGTCTGAGAAGCATGGAATTCAGTTCATGCTGTCCACAAGCAGGTTGTCCAGGAGCCAAACCTCAGAAAGCAGTGTTTCGAGGGATTTTATCTCGTAAAATTTGGAAAAAGTTTCCTAATATTAACTAATATTAACTGTATTAACTGTATTAACTGAATAACAGGGATGGAATTTTATAAATTGCAAATTTTGGAGATTTGCCTCCTAGATAACTGTGTCCTTTACCAATGTTGAAAATTTGACAACATTCGGTTAAAACCGTGTAAAAGATATCGTGCGTGAAATATTGGTGATCGGTCTATTTGGTCATTTTGAGAAATATGGCTTAAAAGTTTTTCTTCGGTCTCTGAGAACCCAAATTGGCCCTGTGAACGGGAAGGGGGGTTAAAGGAAAGGGGAGGGGGGTATGTCGAAAGGTTTTACATGGATGTTTCATTGAATACGCCAATACACACCAGTCATAGAAATGTTAAACAAGTATGAGGAGCGTACAAGATGGCACAGGAAACAATGTTCGGGACCATGATGCAAAATTCTCATAAGTACACATCTCTAAAGCTTTTCTGTAAAGTATCATTAAAATGTACTAGATTGAATACATTTTGTGAGTACTTTTAGACTGTAAACAATTGTTGCTATGGGTGTTGCTATGTTGAAATATAGCTGTCAGTGTGCGAATTTCTTAATTTAAACGTACATCAAGGAGTAATTACAGCAAAATCGTTTCAAAATACGATTAACAATTTGTTAGGGATGGTGAATCTTCATGTTCCGATAAAATGGGTTTTTTGGGAAACATTTAAATGTCAGAGTATAAGACCACCTTAATATATATCCTCAGAAGTAACGGTTGAATATAATACAATAAAATTTAAATGCTTAAGAGAAAGACTGGAACTTAAGGGGGGAAAAACTTTACTACAAATCTGATGCTAAGGAAATCTCAAAACCTCCTTTTTTTGGCTCCTGAAGTCCAGTGGGCATCAAAGTTTACCGTTTTTGTTCGATTCACATTTCCTTTAAATGTTTCGAACCACGCCCATATTTGGTATGTCACGTGACCACAAAAGAAAACGTCTAAAAACTCGGACTGAGTGGATCGCCCCCCAAGCCAGGGAAAAGGTCCTGGGAGCGAGGTTGAGCAAATGACCCACAAATTCTGAATCAATCAATCAATCAATCAAAGACTTTATTTTACTTCGAATTAGTTGATAGCAAATTGCTAATATCTCCGAAGAAAATAAATCTATAAAATAATTAAAGTAATCAAAAAAAAAATGAAATAAATTACATAAAAATAAATTATAAATATTATGTACAAGTTATGTATTATGAACCGCAGATGAACCTAGGACAGGAAATGATTTTTAATCCAGGGCACAATTCCTGTTCCTGAGTCCACACATTCTATCCTTTATGACGATTTCCACATTTTCTCTTTTGTTTTGATCAAGACGGTATAACATGAGATAGGACACTGGGAACGAAGGAAGGGAAGCGCGCGAGAAAAACGCGAAACACGCGCGGCCGGCGCAGAGTTTGACAGAAAACGGAGAGATCTGGTAATGAAAGTTGTGACAGGTAGAGAGATGCAAGATGGCGGCCGGGATTCGAC
>JAHPZR010052488.1:0-10114 GCA_019787425.1 Platygyra sinensis
ACTCCAGCAACAAGAAACGCTTATCTCATGTTATGTTTTGCTTGCGTTATGTTAATTTCATATCATTCCACTCACTTTCCCCTTAACCCGTTTTTAATATGATACTCGGTCAACAACAAATGCCTTAGAACGAGAGAAACATACAGCTTGTTATCTTATTTTGTGTTACATGTATGCGGTAATAACATATTTTCATCCCGCTAAATCATTCCAGAGAGAACATAAACATGCTTGTCATCTTTGGTAGTCCTTTTGTGTTATGTTAAGTGCGAAAAAATCGCAAATTTTGTAAAATCCGCATGTGGGCACTGGTAGGTGGAGTTTGTATTACAAAGAAGTGCAAAAAATCGCAAATTTCACAATGACTTATTGAAAAATCGTGAAGGTAGTGAAAAATCGTAAAATTTGTAAATTTTGCATATGATGCCCACTTTAGGAGCGACGTTCTCATTTTTTTTCTATTAGTACAGGTACTCTCAGTACTAAAGGATATCCCTTCTAGCTGCATGTTTCAAGTGGTTCTCGTTTTTTTCTTTACGAGAAGATTCCCTTCTAGCTGTGTGTCTTAAGTGGTCTTTAATTTTGTAAAAAAAATTCCTGAACTAAGCCTAACATATACTACATCGGTCTTTATGTAATTAACTAACTCCATATAGGACCATTGAAGAAAATAAGGGCCGTACTGCTAACTCTACAGCAAAAAAAGAATTGAGGAATAAGGGCCGTATGAACGTACTGACTGCACAGTAAAAGAGAATCAAAGAAATTAATAGCCGTACGAACGTACTAACTGCACAGTAAGAGAGAATCGAAGAAATTAAAAGCCGTACAAACGTAATAACTACACAGTAAAAGAGAAGCAAAGAAATTAATAGCCGTACGAACGTACTAACTACACAGTAATAGAGAATCAAAGAAATTAATAGCCGTACGAACGTACTAACTACACAGTAAAAGAGAATCGAAGAAATTAACTGCACAGTAAAAGAGAATCGAAGAACGTAAAGGCCGTATGAACATACTAACTGCAAAGTATTAAAAAGAGAATTGCAGAACATAATGGTCATACAAACGTACTAAGGACATAACAGTGTACTAGACCATAGGATTCTAATTCCTTAATTTTGTGGCTTTTAAGGGAAAATTGATTGCGTGTTTTTTTTTACCATTGAAACTTCGAATTCGCAGCAGCACTAGACCAGCCGTGGCAAATGGGGCAATATGGAAAGCTGTTTACTTGGCTTGTAATGTCACTAGTTACAGTGTACATCTTGCATATTTACCAAAGGACGGTCAAGCTTCACCATGTCTGCCATATCATTATACTTGCTGGAGAGAAATAATCTGACTACAGGGACGACTAAATATTTACCACGCTAACGAGAAGTTTCATCTTGTATTCCTCGGCATTTCTTTGAGAATTAAAACCTCGGGTTGTTGAACTTGTCATTTTCAAGGCACAAAAAGAAAATGCAAATTTGCATTCTTTCTTGTTGCTCAGTCCACGCTGATATCTCGCACGTGTGCGTCTGTTATTCAGCCCAGTCCCTTTGGGCATTGTAACATTCAGTTAAGCTAAATGAAGGCACTTGGCGTAGTTGCATGAGAAGTTGACTCGGGCACTTCTGAAAACAACTGTTTTTACTTAATAGACAAGCAGACAAAAAAGCGAAAGAATGCGGAATCATTTTCTCTGGAGTCACTGGAGAAACGCTTTACGGCGAAACAAGCTTTTCGAAACGAACTGTCGGCCAACATTGCTGGGATAATCTCTTGTAGATTTGATCTTAGACTGGACCATGGAGTTGCTAGAGCTCAATGCCTTTTCGTTGCGGGAGTAACATTGTGCTCACTTGCTCCGTACACGTAGAACAAAAGCAAAAAGAGACTGTGGCTTGTTGTAAAAGTAGTTTAACAAATGAAGAAAGATGGTAAACTTAGTTTGGTTGTAAAATGCGGCTGCCATTGTACCTGCACAAATGAAAATTCTCACAATGGCAATCAAAAAGCAACCTCAGCCATGATATGGCATTCTTTCAAACAAAAATCACTTACAAACATTTTATTGTACAATTTAATTCTAGTTTCACATCGGCCACAGGTCTGTTGAGCCGATTTAGAAAAATAACAAGCAAGTGTTTTAGCTATAGTGAGTTCTGTACTAAAGAGGGACGGGGGAATACGCGGAAAGAACTTTGGCAAGTAAAACAAGTTTAGACATACAAAAAATAAATAAGAGTCAAATTCTGAAGGCTGCGAGGCTGCGAGGCTTTTAGAGAGAGGGCTTTTATTTTGGTTTTTCAGATGGTCTTCACTGTAAAATGCCTGGTCCCTACTTACAGTAAGGTTATAAAGGACGTTTTAATTTTTGGCTTGGGCTTCCTTAACCAAATGAAGCTCTAGGTTTAAAAACTAAGTTTTATACGATGAAAGTGAATACAACACGAAACTTGCTTGGGGACGTTTGGAATACGTATTCAACAAATTTATCGCTGAAAACTCACTTGCGCTTCGAAGCCATTCCTGGCTAGATCCAAGTGTAATGCAATTGCACTGAATTTCTAACGGAGATCAGCAACTGAAACTGAAATCAGTCAATGTATGAGTATTCACAGAACAGAGGTTTCTACCGAGATTGCTTGATATTTCCAGCCATTCTGCTGTGTGTTAATGAGATTTCAGCGATTTTAGCAGATGCTAGGGCCTTTTCATGGCTGGCTCGGTTTGCAAGATCTTGCCTTGCCACTCTTTCCTACGTATAAATTTCGATGTGTTCATATGAGAAGCTGGGCTGGCCCGATTACCGAGATCTCGGCAAAATGGCATAATTTTTGTCTTCTATGTATTTCCAACCGACTTTGTCAATCAAAAATAACAAGGAGATTCTTAAACATCCAAAATAACACAGGCACTGTTTATGAAAAGGTCTGTAGAAACCAAAAAGACCACCAATTTACTCACGTTTTATCAGCAACGCGGAAAGCCTTCAAGTCACCTCCGTTGCCCACAAGAACGCAGCACATCTAACTTGTGGTCGTGCGCAGTGAGGCTTTCAAGTGCCATTTCACTTCCGGTTCTCTTTCGCGACGTCTGCGTTCCTGTATCTTAAAGTCCCTAGTGTTCAGGTTCAGGTTCAGGTTCATAGTGTTGAAAGGAAGAAGCGGTCTGATGCTCTTACGGAAGAAGAGGCAAACAAAGTAGAGGAATTTTTCATGAGAGATGACAACAGTAGAATATGTCCAGGAAAGAAAGACTTTGTTTCAGTAAAGACACCAAGTGGAAGGGTTCAAAAACAGAGACAACTGCTGTTGTTGAACATCCAGGAAGCCTACCAAGTATTCAAGGAAGATAATGACATCAAAATTGGCAAATTCAAGTTTGCTTAACTTAGACCTGCTCAAGTGAGCCCAATGACTTCACATTACCAGGATGTTTGCATCTGCAAATATCATAAAACCATTGACTTAATTCTTCTGGGTCTAGCCAAGTTGATCCCTAGTATACCAAACTGCAGTGACAGCCTTTTGGATAGTGTTGTTTGCAGTCATGATGAAGCATCATGTATTGATGGAGCCTGTTCAAAGTGTGGTGATATGAAAAGTGTCTTTCAATCTTTTTAAAGATATATCAGGGGATCAAACAGTATCCTACTACCAGTGGAATACTTCTGATGATGGTTGAGTTAGAAAAGAATTAATCAACTGCACAGTAGCTGATGCTAAAGAAGACCTCATGCGCCAACTTAAGCCTTAAAAGACATGTATACAACATCCAACGACAATTTAAAGAATTGAAGCACCTCAAAGAGAACCTAGAGCAGGGGGAGGTAATAATCCATGAAGATTTTTCTGAACACTTTCAGTTAAAACATCAAAGAGAGGTTATGGCTGCCCACTGGTCCGATGAAATGGTAACACTTTTCACAGCTGTGGTGTACTACGGAGCTGATGATGGAGAGTTAAATCACCAGTCGTATGTTGTAGTTTCTGATGAGCTAAGCCATGAGAAGGCAAGTGTTTGTGCTTTCAACAAGGTCATTTTGGAAAGAGTGAAAGAAGTAACTTCTGTTAGGGTGGTACATTACTGTACAAACGAGTTACCCCAGTTGTTTTCAGGCTGGCCAAATACAAAGCTAATGCACATTCTGGAAATTCAAATGGATCAGTGCATGAACTTGGAATAGAACTTTTACCATTGCTATGGGCAAGAATATGTGCATGTAACTGTTGCCAAGCGTTGTTACCATTATGTAATGGCTCAGCATAAATGTTATCAATCAATGGACCTAAAATGGGAGGGTATTCCTGCCTGGATTTCAAATCCAGTTTATTTCTCTTAGTAGATGTAGCTAGGTTTGTTTGTTCCAATTCCCTTCTCTTTGGTTCTACCTTAGCTGTTGTCTTAAGCCTTTCTTCATAAAGCCAGGGTTTCCACATGCAACTTGCAGATGTACCTAAAGTACCTAAAGAACTTTTGTCATCGTTGCTCACATTCCCAAAGGCGGAAAAATAGTGAGCAGAGTTAGGTAGCTCTCCACTAAAGGTGGATCCCCATTTCATGTCTGATGGCACAAGATCAAAAGAGAATTTGGCATTGGCTTTGCTCTTAGCTAATACATATTGTTGTTTTTCAATGTGAGATATATCTGCAACAAGCTTTTTTTGCAAATCTGATCATGGATATGTGACTTTCCCCACAATTTGCACCTGCGATAATGAAGTTTTCCTTTTCACTAGTTATCTGCTGCCCAACATTTAAAAATGAGATGAGCCACGCTGTGGCCTCATCATCTTTACCAAAGGGTGCCCTGTCAGCACCCACTGCTACCCTGAAATGGTATTTTTCACTTCCAAAATGCATTAGAAATGGATCACACTAGTCAATGGATACATACATATCAGCAAGTTCTAACAAGAAATTATCTGATACTCGATATGTGCCACATACTTGCTTATCATCATCAAGATCATGACAGAGGTCAGACTTCATGTCCTTTACATCCCCAATATCAACTGCCTTGATAAACTGCACCAGTTTATTATAGGGAAGTATTTTAGGTAAACGTGTACCTTCCATAAATTTCAAGCTTTATTACGCATTTCTTGTTGGCAGTGTCAATTGAAGTTGTAAGATTTAGTCAAATACTCTTGTACTTTTCTCTACTTATTAAGCCACTGCTATACAAGACTTTTACACAACGAATCTTATCCATGCTTTGTTCAAAAATTTCAATGCTTTCCTTTACGATCTTGGGGATTACTTGCTTCACAATTTTCTTTGAATTGGCAAGATAATTTTTAAGTGTACTTGGTTTTGAGTCTTTGATCAAGGTCAACCAAATACCGTCTAATGCTGGCTGTTTGTTCGTAGAATCTCCACCATGAATAACTTTACAGGCATCCAACGTTTCTTTTTTTCCGTCTTTCACAACACCTCTTAGCTTTTGGTACAGAGTATTCTTCCGAGTTGCCTTCCTTTATAGCAGTTGGATTTCTCTTTCTTTTAAGAGCTTTTCTCTTCTCACTACAGGGGTTCTGAACACCTTTTGATGACAGTACTTCCTCAGCCTTATTGATTTGTTTGTCCTTTGAGAAGACAAACATAGAAACTTAAAAGGCAAGCAAAACTGATAAATACAGCAGAAATCATTTAATGCTCCCACTTCCCAAAATGTGTTTCAACCCAATAGGATTGCTTACCTTCTGTTTCAATTTGTTTACTTTCTTTTTCTCAGATTTGTAGATTTCAAACTGGTTTAAATATTCCTCTTTCAGCTCTTTCCTTCGTTGGGCAAGACTTCCAATTGGGAATTTATCTCTGGCTATTTCTTTCGCTGTTCTGGTCACATGTTTACCTTTTCTTCCCATCAATTAAAATTCACAGTCTCATAGACATCAGCAACAAGATCTAAAATCATCATGTCATCAAGGTTATTACAGTGTATGAATGTTACTGTGATCTGCTGAGGAAATGGTAGCAAAGTGTAAAAAATGATGTTTGTTCGGTATAATTACATACATATGTTTGCAAATAAGTAAACAAAAATGTGCAGAAAAGTACAGTTGTGATATAATTTACTTAATAGTCGTAATATCTGTGGTTAGAATTCGCATAATGTTGTTTTATGATAATTATAATAATATTTAATACTTATATTGCACTTTTTCTATAAAAATACTCAAAAGTGCATTACAATATTATTATTAAACTAAATTTAAAAAATTTAGTAAAATTACGCAGTAAAATTACAGTATATACAGTATAAAAATTTGTAGCGTAATTAGTAAAATATAGAATTTTTAAGAATCACAGTATTAAATTAAATCAATAAATAATCTTACTAAAAGCCTTTTTAAATAAATATGTTTTAACAGAGTGTTTAAAAGAATCGATTGATGTTTCCTGTCTTATTGGCAGAGGAAGACTGTTCCATAACAAGGGGGCAGCTATCGAAAACGTGCGATCTCCCATAGTCTTCTTCGTTATTAGCCGAGGTCTTTCTAACAATATACCATTATTGTTACAGCGTAGTTGGTAATGTGAGTCTGGTAAGACAGAGACTAGATCCTTAAACTTCCTTAAAGTTCCTGACTTAAAAGCCTTAAAAATTTATGAGAAGGACAAGAAGGGAACAAAAGAAACTGTAGTGAAATTGAAATGTAGAATGTTTTTTTGAGGTATCCGTGGTTTTACAATTCTCAAAAGAGCATTTATATCCTGTAGGATTTTCTTAGTTTACCAACTTGTACAGAAGAGAAGCATAATGCCATAATGAAAGAAACAATATTTTTATGTCACTTAAATAGGATATACTTCCCTTAGAAATTTCAGAAACGTCTCCAGAGAAATATCTGTTCTTGAACTTTCTAAAATGGCTGCTACCGAAAGCACATGGGCTCTAGTTATCCCACAATTCAACAGGAAAGAATGCCTCATGAATATTAATTTCAAAAACAATATGGCTTCCCGCCGACGCCATTTTGAATGAAAAAGCCGCTGATCAGAATGGCGAAAATCGCACACCTGCCAGCCTGGTGTGAAGATCTTGTGTAGGGGGTGTCCGTTTGGGAAGCATCTGTCAATGATATTAAGGAACGTCCTGCCCAGGTTGGTTTTCACATTTGCGTTCCATGGGGAGTTGCACCACATGATTTTTCTTAGGTGCTTTCTTTTGTGATTTAACTGTGGGTTGTACGTGTGTATAGCCACTCTCGTCAAGCGCTTTCTAGTGCAGCGGAATGGCATTGTTGAAAACTTTCTGGCTAGGTGAGATACTGGTTAATCATTTGTTGATGTTTTCTGGGATGTTTTACAGTAGTACGAGTGGGTGATTGCTTTTTCGGTGGACATAGAGGATTTTGTTGTTGGGTTTCAAGAAGGGTTTGTAAGATCCTCTTGTAAGGTCGAGGGTTACATCTAGGAAGTTAATGGTTTTCTTATTTGCTTCAATGGTGATTTTAAGGTCATTAGACTTAAGAATTTCACTGACTTCTTGCTTTGTCTTCCCAATTTGCTTAGCTGTTGCTTTACATACCGCTAGACCATTGTCACGGTAGAGACCAACTTGACCTTTAAATTTTGGTATGATGAGGGACATCATGAAGGTGCCAATGAGTTTAAAAGTCTTGGCTCCATCATATGGTGCCATTGTCATGTGGAATAAGTTGCTGGTGTTCTTCTTTTCCGATGGTGTGTTCTGGTGATACAACAGTGATTTTTTTGTGTGTAATGATGTGGCAGTCTTGCAGACTTATGTCTGTGAATTGGGACGCATAGTCTTGGGCCTTCATCAGTAGCTGCTCCGAAATGGATGAATAGAAGTCACGTACATTGAAAGTCGTGAACACGTGTTGGGATTTGTTAGGGATCGCACTAAAAATCTCGAATAAATAAATAAATAAATACAATATATACATATTTATCAGTATATATCCTATCAGACTGCAGTACATTTGTGCCATGTGTTGTACAGTCCAGCAATAGTGCACTGTATGTAGGGGCTTACAATTGGTTAAGAAAGAACACACCTGGGTTGCATTACTTTCATTTTGTTTAAATCTTTCAGGCTTTAGTCCCTTGAAATATACCTGTGAGAAGAAAAACAAAAGCTGACAGTATTATCAGAGCATCACGTAACACTTAACACGTAACTTCTACTCTGGCAACGGTAATGACAGAAAAGGCAAATTAAAGCACAAAGTGTATTATTTCCATTAATGATTGAGAAAGTTGATCATCATATGACACCTCATCTTCCTCAGAGAGGCCCTCTTCTATCGTTTCATGAAAAAAGACAAAGAATCATAATACCACAAACTCTGAAATGCAACGAAAATGATAATTAAGCAAGGAAGCTATTATTTCCACAAGAGTCTGTACAAATTGCCTATCCTTGGTCGACTTACCCCAGCTGATCCCCTTACTGACCCTCCAACTAAGAAATTGACAGCAAATACAAGAAATACTAATGACAAGAAGAGATAGACATGATTACAAAAAAGTGACCTCCTTGTCCTTGGACAGGCTCTTCTTTTTTTCATGGTCTGAATTTGAATCGCTTTCCAGTGATTATATAGAGGCATAACACACCTTGTGAATGATATGTTGACAACCCTCATGTAAAGATGCCACCTTTGCTAATCATGGTATGACTACAGAAGGATATAGGACTAACTTTGCTCAGCTCATTGTAATAAAATTAAACGCACCAACTCTGACAAACTTACCACTGCCTGATATCAAGAATTGTATATTTGACATGCTGGAGATGGTCACGGACATAGAAAAGATACAAAAGAATGGCAAGGATTTAAAGACTTGCTTTTAAACTAAATCCATCAACGAAAGGAAAGAGAAAACCTAGAGGAAAAATGCCTCACTTTACTGTTGTACATTCCAAGCAACTCAACATACTTTCACGATGTGAATGGTTCCTGAGATCCTGGTAAAAACTTGACCTCAGTTTTGAGGTCTGGGTTTAGCAGATGAAACGTTTTAATACTCTCCAGTGTAGTGTTGATTCTTTTAAAGGCCTCCACAGCTTTTTCCACGTCAGTTTCGGCCTTGGAATCCTTGTCAACAGTTATCGAGATGGTCATTTTTTAACCAACTTGCTTTCGAGCAACAAGTCGCAGCTCCTTGGATGGTTTTCTCTTGTAGTTCTTCCACTGCACAAAACCAACCCGAATTGCAATTAAAAAGAGAAACAGAGATTAAAGGGAGAACAAAACTGAAAACAAGGCCACAAAATCAATTCCTTATGCAACTGAAGTGAATGACTATGCAGCATTATCACTGAAATCAAAAAATTAAGCCAATATCAGATTACAAAAATTATGTGGATGTGCAGTGTCATTCTGACAGAGAAAGTACCTTACAAGTTGAGTTTACATTCAAGTCGATTTTCGCTTTTTTTGCATATGGTACACTTGATGGTGATGACTTGAAGGTTTCCTTCTCCCATTTTTTTTTGCTTTGAGAAGGCCTCGAACTCCCTCACCTGCAATGCAGCTAAATGTGAAAAAGGAAAAAAGTCAAAATAATCGTGGCAAATTTACAGGTAGAAAATGTCAAACTGTGTAACCAATAACTTGAGAATTGGCTCCAGGCTGGTCTGTGATGTTAAGGTAATGCGTGGAGCATTCCCACCTAAAAACCGTCTGAAAAAAGTGCTTTTTTACCTTTATTTTCAAAGAAATCTCCTTCCCTGGCAGCGTACAGGACATCATTTTTGTTAAATAATAGCGATAGATTATGAGAAAACTAAGGAGTGCGCATGTTTTTAGCGACTTTTCATTTCTTGATTACAAAAACTATTTGCCTATAAAGGGAACAACGACCTCAGCACTGCCACATTCTGGATTGAATAGCCAGAGGCAGAACAAAAAACGGGTGAGTCATATGAAAACATCTCCCCAGCAAGTCTGTAGCTTGTCCAACAACTCTGGGCATTCAATAACCTGGACAAGGTAATCAGGAACTATTATCAGTAATAGGTCACAGAAATGCACACATCAGTTCCCACCACCCACTCCAGTGGAAATGTTTTGGCACCACAAGATGTTTTGGAAGCTAGCGTTTTCTTTGGCTGCCAAGCTAAGTGTTTCGTTCTCAA
>JAHPZR010052490.1:2500-10535 GCA_019787425.1 Platygyra sinensis
GAAAACAAACCGCCCAAGCTAAAGAGGTCTATTGTGACATAATAACACAACAGCAGAACTATGTGAAACACTCCATGCTGATGTGTTAGTCACCAGTGTGAACCACACAACAGAAGCATAATGACATAAGCATTAAAAAACCACATAAGGCAAGACTGCACTTTTCGTTTTGTTATGTTGCCAGTGTAAATCTACCCTGGGTGCCAGAGGGTTTTTTTTTCGTAGCGAAGCTGCGATTGTGAGCGGCGAAGCCGCAATCGTGATTCTCTCGGCAGGAGCATGATCGTGGCTTTGCCGCTCACAATTGCAGCTTTGCTACGAAAAAAAACCCTCTGGCACCCAGGGTAGTGTAAATCAGGCTAAAAGAACAAAGCTTTGTGAGCACCAACATGTTTGAGTCATATTTGGCTTAGCTTAGCCCTGATTTTTGTCAGCAATAAACGACAAAGGGCTACACTCGAAACATCAGCTTTCGAATCTCTTTACGGGGGCTAATTCAAGTTATAAACCCAGTTGATAAAACCAAATTGTCTTGTACTACTCCCCACTGACCCAGCACCACAGTTTTTTTAGATGCTTAGCCCCTTTATTTTTGCTGAATAGCTGACTGATGGTAAAACAGTTCTTTATTGCCATATTTGAGACCAAGTACCTATACTGTAAATAAGTAGACTGACCAAGTGTATTAGAGCCATTATGGCCCTAATTAAAAGGAGTGATAGAAGGGGTGTTTAATATTATAGTGATACAGTAAATTATGTTGGCTTGAAACCACATCAGCTTACGCCATGATGAGGACATGATGCAGACAGGAGACCTTTCCAGTGATATTTGTATTGCTTCACAAATTGAAAAGAAGCTTACCCTGTAAGTCAAACCACAGGCGGCCCAGACGTTGAATACGATTAATACGTGACATTAGTCTGTTGACGATTGCGTTACGAATTTAGCCGTTTATAAGACAATGTATGGGAATGCTTCGAAAATTGCTCTAAATGCTACCTGTGGAAAATAATTGCAATAAAATGGCTTGTTTTTCTTTAGGGGAAGCCAACCGCCAGAACGTAAAACTTGCCTAAATGGCTCTAAACCACCTCCAGGAACCCAGAGACATCGAAATAACGTAATGTAAACATAAGGTAAGCCATTTTATTGCAATTATTTTCCACAGGTAGCATTTAGAGCAATTTTCGAAGCATTCCCATACATTGTCTTATAAACGGCTAAATTCGTAACGCAATCGTCAACAGACTAATGTCACGTATTAATCGTATTCAACGTCTGGGCTGCCTGTGGTCAAACAGAAACCAACAATTCCCACAACCCACTGCACAAAGATAATCACAGTCACCTCTGCAGATGAAAATTTGAAAAATCAGTCATCTATATATCAATCAATTTATCTATCTGTCTTCTGTCTGTCCAACAGTTAGTCAATCAGTATCAAGTCAGTCGGTTGGCCTTTCAGTCAAAGTTTTGTCATATTGAGCCAATGACATCAAAATGACGTCAAAAATGCAGCGTGCTGCAGGTTATTGAACAGTTTACCGAGACAACCTGGGGATGAGGATTTACTATTTTTGGTGAGCAGAAAAGCAAAGAGCAAGATGGTGAAATTGCTTTCAGAATGGGGAAATATTTTGAATGAATAATAGAGCAATTATTGAATTCAGCTTTCGTGGGACATGAAGAATTCGGTCTCAGTGGATAACACCCTCCTAGATCTGCAGAAATTTTCATATCCTACGAAAGTCAACTTCAATAATTTTACATGTAATTTTAATCTTAAAAATACTTAAAAGTATCTCCTGCTTTATGATTTTCCTGATTCTCGTCACCTGTCTGGTTGATATGTTTTTTATAGGGGAGATAAGCTTTTTATCTCCAGATATAGACTAACCTGCAGAGCAGTACCACTTCAGATCTCGCAAGTAAACAAGGGCAGCAAAAATGCCACGACATAGGGTATTGTTCATTGTGCCAGCTCCATACATTACTGCAACACAAATTGAAACAAAGACAAGTTGTTATTTTGTTGCAAATCAGCATACGTACTTCACTGTAGCCTCAATAACTAGCTGCTGTTTGGGAAATAACCCTGCATTCTTGCCCACAGCTACTCTCCTCAGGGACTGAGAAAAGTAGACAAGACACAAGAGAGCGAATGAAGTCAAGCCTAACCTTACTGTATGCTTATCTCAGAGCTTAACATTTCTATGAGGTGATACAATTGTGGTGCCCTGACAAAAAACATTCCTTATCGTGATCTCAGGCTCAAGCTTAAATCTCAAGCCAATTTTAATGAATTCAGCTTTAAGATAACGTCTGCATCCACTTGTAATTTTAGAAAAGATGACTTTGTATATACTTAAATTTATATTCACAATTTTATATTTGTAAGCGCTAATTTAGTTCAAACATTTTGTCCGTATAGCTTTTAGTTTTTTAGTTTTACTTGTAATTAGTTAATTGTAAACGACCCCACAAGCTCATGTAGCTTTAATACTTATCGTTTTAAAATAAAGGCCATCTGTCTATCTATCTATCTATACTTGATGAAGGTGAAGTAATGTATCAAACTTTGGAGACTCCTCTAGACCACGTCAATGTGTTCAAACAAGGTCTAGAGTGTTTGATATATCTTCTCAATTGAAGCTAAAGCTATGGAGAAATGGAGAAAGAAAATCATGAAAAAACTTTGGTAACCCTGTCAAGGTCATAAATTTCCTTTTTAGTTTTTTTTTGAGATTTGTGTACAAGTCTGAGGAGGGCAAATCAACAATCACCTCATCTGAAAGTAATCTTGTTATCTAAGTTAAGGACTCAAATTAAATTCCTAATTCAAATAACATTTTAACATTCAAGTAGTATCATCCTATAATGTTGCAAAATCTTTCTCTGAGAGTCGTAAAATTTCAGGGACACGAAAACAAATCATGGTCATGTTTTAGACGACCTTGATCCACAGGACATTCTTGTGCCTGTATGTGTACGGTACTTTTAAACATATCAAATTACATAATTTGCACTACTTTACAAGTAGCAACAATTATACTGCAAACACAATGTTTACTCTCATTGGCTGATAGTTGCCACAAGGGCTGGGACTGTGTGCCGAGTATCAGAGTTGATGCAAACTGAAACAATGGAGTGAACATCGTATTTTTTTTGCAACATAACACTGTGGCCATTGATTTTTGTTGACACCAAAGCAACCAGTAAGTTTGCACGTTTGAAAACAGCTCACCACAAGAGCCCAATGACATGTAAACATGACACAGGGTACTTGGACATGGATATCAGAATACAGCAAGTGACAAGCTGCGCATTTCAGGCATTTGCAATGGCCTCATGAAGTTTGTAGGCTTCCGAGTGTCTACCTTGTTCTTGTTTACTTCTCTTATCTCAGACAGAAGCATTATTACCTGTGCAAAAGTCATGGAGATGTTTTCTTTCTTCTTTTTGGAGGCAAAAATCAGGGAGGAGACAAGTTCTGAGGCATTGGAGCAGAGAGGAGTTACCACAAATGACACGTAGAATGGTAAAAAGCAAGAGCACAAAACATAGCATCTATTGTAGTTAAATGTTACAAGAATGGAGAGTTAACAAATGGTAAACGCCATAGCGTGTACTATTGAGTTATGGTGCACGCGGGAGGTTGCTAAGCACGAAAGAAGCGTAAGAGTTGCACGAGGCGATAGCCGAGTGCGACTCTAGCTTCTTGAGTGCTTAGCAAACCTCCCAAGTGCATCCATAACTCAATAGTACACGCTATGGCGTTTACCATTTGTTTTATAACATAGCATTGAGACAGAAGTCAACAGAAGTCTTTTAGAGTCCATACCACGCTGCTCGCGTCAATGTGTCACGCAATGTCTTTTTCAGCTCGCGCTCTGAAAAAAACATTTTCTTTGACGTTGATATTGTGGTAAAAAACAAATTGAAATGTGGTTTATCGTGGTCTGTACTCTTACCGACAACGAGTACATGTCATTACTCGTTTCCTAAACATTTTTTTCGTATTATTTCTGCATATATTAAGTGAGTTTGTAAAAGTTTTTGAAAGGAAACTCTGACGCGTACAGGCAGCTCATCTGCATAATGCAGCGCGTGCACTTTCAAGGCCGAGTCGGTGTTTTCAGTTGTCAAGACAATTTCGTTATCTTTGATATTGTGGTAAAAAACAAATCGAACGTGGTTTAGCGTCGTCTGTACTCTTATCGACAACGATACGTGTTATGGCAACGGTCAAAATGTTGTCCGCAACAAATTGAGCTACATCACAAAGCGCACGCTCTGCTTTAGTTATTGAGTACGTCAGCAGCATACACCCATGGGCAAATAGTAGATGCTGAATTAGCCAATCAGAGCGCGCGCTTTGCTTTAGTTATGTTATAATAACAGATGTACCAATTAGGCCATTGCAGAAACGTGAGAGGACTGGGAAAGAGTATGGCTGTTTTCCGTTTGAAAAACTAAGATATTCAAATAAAATATCAACTAAATTTTAAGAGTATTTACCACGAATAGAAGTATTTGGAGGAGGAAAATGGACTGGGTAGACAGGCCACAAAATTATAGGGATTTGCATCGAATTTTCCAACTTTTCCAAGGCTCCCATTTGGACAATATTTTCCACTGAAAACTCAAACTTGGTTTGGTAGCTTTTCATTCATTAACATTTCAGTTGAAATGTTTAGATTTTCAATCTAATCAATATAAGAAACTCGCTCCAGTGCTCTCATGTTTCTGCAATGGGCTGTGATTGAAATTTACAAAGAGCAAGTTAACTTGGAAAATTATCCTAGAGATGTTCATCATCAGAGAGATCAACTCTCATATGCTTATCTATATATAAACAGAACAAACGCTGGAAAAAATCAAATGCCCTGAGCAGGATTCGAACCCACGACACCCCGATCTCATGAAAGGTGCTCTAACCACTGAGCTACTGAGGCCACCACATTGTAGTGAGTCGAATATTAGCTACAAAGGAACATCGATTGCCAGACATTTGCTCCCAGACCTCTCGGTCTGGGAATTACTTCTGTTGATCATCGAGACGAAAGCTCATGGGACCAGATGTTATAGACCAATACACATTGTATGTAATACGGCATATTTCGAACAATGTCCATCATCAGAGAGATAAACTCTGATATGCCTATCTATATATAAACAGCTCATAAAGGTGCTCTAACCACTGAGCCTGGGGTGTCGTGGGTTCGAATCCCGCTCGGGGCATTTGATTTTTTCCAGCATTTGTTCTGTTTACATATAGATAGGCATATCAGAGTTGATCTCTCTGCTGATGAACATTGCTCGAAACATGCCGTATTATCCTAGAGATATTCAAGTCAATTTATATAATTAACTTCTAGTTGGGAATAAGACTATAAGCTGGTGCATCTCGCACAAGAATACAAAACATAGAAATCAAGTGGTCAGTTTCCAGACTGAATTTTAGGCTAGTCCAAAAGCCTTCCATCGACTGAGCTGAATGATTTAATAGCTGTTGTCCAAAGCAACTTTCAATTTTTCACCACAGGAATCAGCTTATCAGCTTAAGGTTTTGAGAGATATGGGATGAAATAATGTAAATTTCACACAATTAATTATATAATTACAATGTAAAAATTATAAACATAACTTACCTGAAATAGGAATGTGAGATTTGTTCTTTGGATTGGTCATGAATCAAGCATGCACATCACACAGTGGATCAGCAAAAAGTGTCACCTATGAGCAAGACAAAAAATTGTTCAATTATGCAGTTGACTGGTCTTAGAGGGTAAACACAAGTAATGCCAGAAAGATCGATGGTCAACTCAAGAGAGAACTTAATTAAAGGAACTGCTAGATTATGTACCACTAGTGTGAATGCCTGGTACAGGAGTACAGGGTAATGAAGTCTGAGTTCAGATTAATTTACTCACCAAACCAACCCCGAGGACAAGAAGACCCACACACTTGAGGGCCAAATAAGTGAAACTTTCCTCACCTTCTTCTTCCTCCTATTAACCACAACATAGCATGTCAAATCAATAAAACAATATCTTTCCAGAACTTAAGAGCAAAATAAGTAGAGATGAATAACAAAGTAAAACAAAAAACTAGAGAATTAAAGGAGAAAAAGAACAAAAAAAAAACCAAATGAACAAGGGAGATAAAAAATCACAGAAATGGAACATTTTTATTGATAATTCATAGACCAAGTGACTGATTTATGATGAGAGAATACGGGAGAAGCTAGAAAACAACTTTTACAAGCAATTAACAATTTAACAAGCTTTCAAAAATAGATTATGTTATTGAAAGTGACATTCAAAATGACTATGCATTATGACATTAAGGGAAATAATGATGAAAGTTATAAAATACAAAACCTTCAACACAAAAAGTCGTTTTCAGTGCTGATTCAAGTGCAATGTATACGTAAAACAACAACAAAATGAATCACTAAAAACTACAGTCAAGAGCATCTCCAATGTTTTGTGGTGGCATTATTAAAGGAATGGCTCATATGCACTAAACGGCACTTAAGGCCGAGAGTCCAACGATACCAGCGATTGACACCTTGGTCAACACTTGGTCTTCAAATTGGTTGTCACTCAGTCAAGTACTGTCGGTCTACAAAATGTCAATTTTCACAGACACATCACCCTGAGTGTGGATCAATATTAGCAGTGATCATGCATGCAATATTTCAGCTTACACTGCCTGATGCACTATTTGCTACCTCATGGTCAGCTGTTGGAAGCATGTCAGTAGTCAGTCTAATATATAAGTGCGTAAATTGATATAATGATCAATACCAGTAATAAGAAAGGGCTGTTCTGAAAATTAGGCATACCAAGTAAAAAAAGCTTTATTATAGCATTCATTATATTAGAATGACCGTGATATACTCTCTTACTACCTTCTTGGGCAGCTTTGTCTTCAGCATCAGTATGATCACCAATCCGGGATGGGATCTGTCTCTTGGCCATCATTACAAACTGATGCAATATCCTGTGCTGCATCCTGTCAAAACAAAACAAAAAATTTGTTTCATGTGGTAGACCAGCATTAACCCTTTCACTCCCATGGGGTCTCCCTTTGACGTGTAAAATTGTCTGGCATTAGACAGGGTAAAATCTATTAAGTCACTCTTGGGCTTGAAAGGGTTAAATGTCTAAATGGCTTACAGGCAGAGAAACACACTGTTAACAATAAATAAATAAATATAAAACACATGGATAAGAAATGTAGTTTACTAAAGAACACATCAAAAATTAACAAATTGAAAACAAAGCAAAATACGGTCTTTAGTTACTCATCACATAGAAAGGAGACTGTACAATTTATTGAGCATTCTTGTCCCCAGAGCCTACGATCCTTCTGGCCTGTGGTTGGGAGCGAGAGCTCTGGCCGGACCCGATTTTCTGAGCATGCGCAGAGTATTCGTTTCGCATTGTCAACCAATCAGATTTGCTGGATTTGACGGGAAGTCCATGAATCACGGACTTCCGGTGTTGGACCAAACCAGAGCTCTCGATCCCAACCACAGGCCAGAAGGATCGTAGGCTCTGGGGACAAGAATGTTTATTAAGCATTGGCCAGAAATGATGCTTTGTGTCACATAAGCATTCAACAAGTTCAAATTGAATACAAGAATTGCAATGTAATTAAGCTGCTATGAGTCATTGGTCCACGTCCTTGGCAAATATAATGTATAAATAAGTGGGTAGTTTTTATTTGCTAACTAAAACAAATCAGTTACAGTGTGCTCAACGTACATTTCTTGGCAATGCTTCTCTGCTCTCATTTGGGCCGCCTTACTGTCAACAAACTATGAAAAGAAACAATGCCAGTTAGAAACAGAGAAATTCATTCAAAGTCGTTAATTACTGGCTCAATAATAAGTTTAAAAAATTTCAAAAGAATACTTAAGATTGGTGAAGAACAATAAGATGATTAATGAATTATTAACTAGTAGTTTAAATTCTTAATAATTGTTCAAGAAAATTACGACCATGCACACATTAATTTGCAC
>JAHPZR010052492.1:0-26762 GCA_019787425.1 Platygyra sinensis
TATGAAAGAAATGTCTTGTTGCTACGTTTGGGGAAAATGTGCCATCGTTTATCTCTTGTTTACTTGTGAAATCTCAAAACTTGGATGTTGTGGAGGCAGCTGTATAAATAGTTTTTTTCTGTGAAGGCCCAGTAAAAATGTTTGGTTGTGGTCTCATTTTTTTTTATAGTTACTTGAAGAACTTGCTCGTGCAATGTACGCTGAATTTTCAAACAAGCACACTGGCAGAAATGCAGTTTCAATAGAACAGGTAAGTTTAGGAAGGGACTGAATTTGGATGTGACGTCTCAGACAAGTATTGCTGACAAGCAGTTATCTTAAGTTTCTAATACAGTAGCATGACGAATGTTCAGTTGTGCTAGCATGACAACAGGAGCAGTACAATGTCGTGACAACTGTTGTCACACAACGTTCCTCGCTTCAATGAGGTGCATGAGAATGTGCCTGGTTACCTGACGATGAGTTGCTATTCTTAAGCTGACTGGAGTTGTCACGCAACTGAATAAATTGCGGCTGCCTCAGATAATGTTTCCAGAAGATAACGTACTGGACAGGCGTATTATCTTCAAGTTGTTGAAATCCATCATTTTGAAAATGGTGTAGTCTTGGTGAGAAATAGTGTTTAAACGTTGAAAGTATTCAGTGGAACCTGTAAACCTCAAAGTTTGTTTCATTTACAGTTTCTAAGCACAGCTTTCTGTTACTTTCTGTACTTGAAGTCCGCAAGAAAATTACCCTTGAACCGTTATAGATAAAGTCATTATTTACTAATAACTTCTTCTTAGAATTGAACTTTTCACTACATTGTCTAGATTTTACAGTTCTGGCTGAAGCTGTTAGACGGTCCATTGATTAGTATGATACAGGAAGGAAGCTCTGTTTCTGCTCCATCATGCAGTTCTGCTGTTGACTGCATGTCAAACATTGGAGCTGTTATCTTCAATGAATTGCCTGTGAGTGATACTGAACTTTTATTTTCTTATCCTTCTGTCTTGGTCGTTGCTGTTGTTTGTCCTTGTTCATCTCTGTCTTTCTTCTTTAAGGTACACAAGCGTATTCTTTGCATCACTCTTCTCCTTGGTTTGTCAAATGATGAAGACAGCAATGTCAAGGTAAAGCGGTTTACAGAACTTAATCATTGTTATAGCCTTAGCTGGTTGTCATGTCTGTCCTCTGTCCCGGTTGAATTGGAATTTGGAGTGTTCAATTTTGTGGAGGGAAGAAAACTGGAAAACCCGCAGAAAACCTCTCAACCCACATATGGCGCCGGGGCCCGTTTCTCGAAAGACCCGGTAACTTAACAGGCCCGAAATCAGGTTTTGAAATCAAATCGCAAGAAAAGTGGGGTATGTTCTGAACTCTAATAAAGTCCATTTTGTGTCTTTAGCTAATAACTTAACTGTATAATATTCAAAACTCCCATCTGGAATGGAAAACAAAACAGCTTAACGGGCCCGGTAATTACTGGGAGCTTCGAGAAACGGGCCCCTTCTCGAAGCTCCCGTTAATTACCGGGCCCGTTAAGCTGTTTTGTTTTCCATTCCAGATGGGAGTTTCAGAAGTTTTGAATATTATACAGTACAGTTATCAGCTAAAGAAACATAATGGACTTTATTAGAGGTCAGAACACGCCCTACTTTTCTTGAGACTGTGATTTCAAAATACGATTTCGCGCCCGTTAAGTTACCGGGTCTTTCGAGAAACTGGTCCCCGGAGTCCGGGAATCGAACCCGGGACACATTGGTAGGAGACCGGGGTGGGAGGCGAGCGCTGTCACCACTGCACCTACCCCTTCGCTCTCAATACTGTACCATCCTTGCTCTCCTATTAATAAGTCAAACCTCCTTACAGTGAGGATGCTCCTGCAAACCGTGAACACTTGTGCATTTTTCATGATTATTGCCTGAAATCTCTTCATAAAAGTCAAAGAATTAGCTGCTTTATAAAGAGAAAAACAGTAGTCCTTTGGCTTATAAGAAGATCCCCATGGCATTGGGTAGTAATTTCAACTGTTAATGGTTTGAGTGTTTTTACTGTAATACAAATACCAAAACAGCAGAATTGAGTGTCTCTATTTTGGAGGTGTTTGTATTGTAAGAGATTGGGATTACAAAACTTCTGTTTCTTTTGGACCAACTACGTGAACTCTCCCTTTTATATTCAACAAATAAGGAAGCCTAAGCCGTGTTTTACACTGTGGTAAAACACGACGGGCATTTGAGAACACAAGGGCGGAAATGTAGAAAACACGAGCGCTAAGATTTCTATATTTCTTGAGTGTTCTCGAATGTCAGGAGTGTTATCACAGTAAAATACACGGTTCAGGCTTCGTCATTTGCTTTATGATATGATTTTACTCGCGCAAAGCAACAAAACACGCTTTTTCTATGTTTTATACTCCGATAAAACGTGGGTTTTTGACTAAACACAGCTCGCGCAGGGTCCTATCTAAATCATTAAGAGGAATAAGGTGTTTGTCTGTGACTTGCTTTTAATTCAGTAGGTTTGTGCACCCTCCTTGTATACTCAACAATCATAAGACTGACCGTATTTAAATTGTCGATATTGTTTTCTTTGTTTATGTAATTTAGGCCTCGTCAATTCGTACCCTGGGCGTGTTTGTTCTCTACCCTTGCCTCAGAGATGACGTGCTGTTTGTAGCGGATACAGCCAATGCTGTGCTCACTGCCATGACAGACGCCAAGATTATGGTCAGGATTAAGGCGGCCTGGGCTCTAGCTAATCTCAGCGACTCCCTGGTTACAAACATGTAAGTGAACAAACACTATATTAAATCAGGAGTCCATTACTAGGAGCCTGCAACTCCCATGATAAACCAATGCAACGGCATTTTTACAAACAGGTTTATTTAACAATTATTCCATGACCGCGCGTTGGATATGAGATGACAGATAGCCAACGAGGCGCGTAGCGCCGAGTTGGCTATGATCATCTCATATCCAACAAGCGCGAATGGAATAATTGTTTTATTAAAAGCGCTCCCAAAATATAGAAAACTAGACTACAATAAAATAAAAAGGCCCAAAAAATCACGCATACGCTCTCCATTTTTGTAGATCATGGTATAATGGCTCATATACCATGATGGCTAAGCCAATGAAAACTCTCGAATTGCATTATCCAATGATCCAGTTTTTAATAATTTTAGATATTTTTCCCGCGAAATAGGCCAGTTCCAGTCTACATGAGCACGATTCAGTAAGGATAACGGGGAAAGTTTAAGAGTACTTGCGAGTGCTCGTTCTGTTTTCTGATTGGACAATAATAGTCGGAATGAACGTACTGAAAATAACAATGCAGCTTCTGCAAACTTATCGTATTGTCAGCTATACTCCTCAATCGTAAGAATGGAGTAGTCCTTATTTCTTAGCGAAAATAAAATATTACATTCTGACCTATGCAGCCGTACTCTCTAGGTCGCAGTGTTGTGGTTTGTCCGAGCGATTTTCTAGATACGTTGACTGCCGAGTCAGTACAACTGGACTCGATACGAGACTGCCCCGCTGAGAAAAGTGATTGTAGTACAGTTTTCTACCCTGAAGAAAGCAGAAATGCCGAAATGTTCGCAATTTCGTGACAGTTTAACGCCTAAAAAAGACAGACCTACTTTAATCAGAAGTGTTAACACACCTTTAAGAGCGTTTGCTTTACTCAGTTTTATTTGACAAGCGACGTTGAGTTCATTTTTTTCTTTTCTTTATGAATGATCTTGCGTTGGACAGGACTTGTGGAGACTCGGGTTTTATGGAGGATTTTTCAGACATGTTACTGTTGAAGCTATTGAACGCTTCGATCACAGCGGCCGACGATAATGAAAAGGTTTGTGTTTCCAAAGCTTTGCAAGATGATTCAAACCCGGGTTAGGGTTTATTTGTATGAGGGGTTTTCCTAGAAATCCATTTTTTGACTCCTTTTGTTCTCCGTAATGGTGTACTTAGGACTTCTTGTCATCCACTTGTTCCTTTAGACAAAGCAACTTAGTTGCATTTTCCTATTGGTTTTGAAAAGCGTTTCCTATTGTTCAGTTCACATTACAGGATGATGTTGTTTCACTGACTGGTAAGATCATTTTGGCCTGATTTTTCACTTGAGATTTTCAGTCCGCTTTTATGGGCCAAAACCAGAATTTGCTCTTCCCCCCACTTCTGATATGAGCTGTTATTAAACCATTTTCATTCCTTTGAAATATTAAAGATCCTGCCTTTTTGTTAGTTGTTCTAATTTTACCTCGTGTGATAGAGTTGGGTCAGTTCATCTGATGTTTATTATGCCATACTCGTTTCAGGTGAAATCAAATGCTGTGCGGGCTTTGGGAAACTTTCTTCGCTACACAAGAACCTCATCTCTAGGTAAGGGTAACAAGACACTATTGGTGAACCGGCCAATTGGAATGGCGTGTGAACCTTTTGTAAAGCTGCAACGTTTTCAACAATTGTTTCCATCATGCAATGATTTGCACTTGCGGTTTGATGGAGTTTAAGGGTTTAATACCTCTGCAAGTTGGAATAAAAACAAACCAGGCTGGCTCTGAAGTAAAGGTCTAAACGTCAGGTCAATGTGTTTGCATATACTAAGGGTCTTATAATGAACTGGTTTAAGGTGATTCCCGAGTAAAAGAACCCGCCATAGATTTCCGATGAAACTTGGTATGGTGTCATAAGAGTACAAGGAGATGTTAAAAACGTAATAAAAAGAGGGGGTCACCGTGCTTGTTTTCATGCCACGATGCTGACAAATATGGTTATTTAGGTGACTTTTGGTTATCTCAGTGCGCAACAAATAAGTTCGATTATTTTTCAATGCGGCGTGTTATATCACACAGAGTTTGACTTTCTTTGATTGCTTATTCATCTACGTCCCAGAAAAAATGGCTTCAAATACCCTGCATTATTAACTGATATTTTTATCCTTTAAAGCAAACATAATTTGGACTTGCTCTATTGGGCCCGTTACGTCTCTATCTGTAGCATCTATTTCATTTGCCAAAAAAGTAGCCATAGATTTCTGCCAAATTTTTTCTCAGTTATTGCGGATATTGTTCTCATTGAAATTATAAAATAAAAAGTGGGGGTCACCGTGCTCGTTTAAGAGAAAAGAGCTTTTATCTCGCTATCGAGCTTAGTTTGAGGGAAATCTCTCATGTTTTGTACGCGCGCGCGCTCATGCGCGCGCGCAGATGACGCAAAAATCGTGCGCAGTAGGAATGCGCAATGGAAAACCCGGGAATCACCTTAAGATGGAAGAACTTAACTTAAATGCAAACTCGTATGTTCCTTTGTCTGTTGTTTATGTGTTCTGATTTTGAGAAGCTATTTTTGGAGAACAGGCAGATAACTGGGCCAGGGGGAAATATTTTTGATTCAAGGTGTGGTGGGAAGTGCCATTATATTTGCATGGGGCTTGTTTTACATTTCTCACGCAGACCGCGGTTTTGTTGGATTCTCGTTTCAGAGAAAGCTGGTTTCATGGAAGCAGTGGACAAAGCCGTTCAGGCGCTGGTTAGGAACGTGGGCTCTGGTCTTATGAAGGTGACGTAGCGGTTTCGGTCAAACTGTCTGACTGGTTTCGTTTAAAGAAGGGATGGTATTTCTGTACCAGTGCACAGAGTCGTGCAACCATTTTAGGGATGGATTCATGGTGCAATTTACACAATAATCGATCTTGTCCCTTTTTCTTGAGTCTTGAAGAAAGATTTGCAATACATGCTACCGCTACCGAGCGTATATCACAGTAAAACTTGACTTGAAACTTGACTTGACTTGACTTCTCGGTAGATAGTGACACCCATTTCGAAACCCCTGCTATATTCTCTTCCGTTTCCTTCGAATTGTTAAGGATACCAACAGTTGTCACGCACTATATCATTTATTTATTTTTTATCTCTTTTATTTTATTCTTTTATTTTAGTCGCGTTTTATACATGAGGCTCTGGCTCGGATACTGAGGGCAACCTCAATCCCACGCAATGACTTTAATATGTTGATTGATTGATTGATTGATATGATTTCTGTTGACAGGTTCGCTGGAACGCTTGTTATGCGATCGGCAACCTGTTTCGGAATCCTTTCTTACCGACTGGTACAGCGCCTTGGACGGTTAGTATTTCAACATATATATTCTCCTTACAATATCAATGCATGGCCAAGCATGCAGGTAATAAGAATAAAGATAGCCATCAACTAGAGGACGTTATCTTGATGAACCACCAAGTTCTCAGAATGAACATTAGAAGGAATGTGTGACAAATTGTAGAGAGAATTGACATTTCGATCTACCACTGAGGATTTTGTGATTAGATTATTGGGAAAATCACATCGTTCTGATTGGTCGGGTGTTTATAATGAAGCGTGCTTTCCTCATGTCCTGATTATCAAGTCTTTTCGCCCTCAGCCGAAAGCAAGCTATTTATAATTCTTTTTCGCAAATGAATTGATCATGTCACAATTTTTGTTGGAATGACAATGTTTCACGCATTAGAAAGAAAAACGGAGCTTACTAGTTTCTGTTTTTCCTTTTTAGACTGAAATTTACAGCGGACTGGAAAATGTCATTCGTGGTTGTAAGAATTTCAAGGTGAGTTAAGTGAACTATAACCTCTTAGGACCTCTTAGGGTTCGTCACGCCTTCCTTCTTGGAAAAGGAACGCGTGACAAGTCCCAAGAGCGTCAGCGTGGGAGGTTAAGTAAACTGCTGAGTAATGATTAGGTTCAATAGCAGAAGAAAACAAAACCAAAACTGCAACACTCTGGAAACACTGTTTTTATTCCAGGTGCGAATCAATGCTGTCATACCGTTATCAGTTCCTCCAGAGAGGCGATACTATGGTGACGTGACTCTTTATAGTCACGTGTACGCAACATTGATCGATGCCTTGAAAGGAACCGAGAACGTGACTGAATTTTGTGAATTCAAGTACAGGGATACTCTGCGGCAACAGGTAGGATTCCATGCTCTTTTCGTAGACTTCAATACGGTCCCGTGTGTTCAACTTCCTAGGGAAATTGGAGTGGGCTTACGTGCTGTGGGAGGTGTAATTGTTTCGTTGCTGTATGTGATTGCTCCTAAAATTCGGTTCCTTTTGATAGCTCTGCAATTCTTTGTGTCACATGACGCGATTGATGACAGCAGAAGACGCTGCTTCTCTGGGCTCTGTGCTGGAGGAAAACCACGACACTTACAAAGAATACATCACAGATCATATTCGACAACTTAGCACTCAGGTGAGAAGAATTGATTCCTTCCATTTGTTTTAGCCCTCTTTCTCTTCCGGCCTTCTTCTTCCTTCCCAGTCGACCCCCTCTCCCCAGCATCTCGGTATGTTATAGACTTGCCACAAGTCGACCTTATTGGCGAACCAAGAATTATTGGAAGGACTTTTAGAAAGTCTAGGTATGCCAATGCGTAGGACTTTTCTTTCCCTCTGTTTATTCTTGTATCCCTGTGCCGCTATGTACTTTGTTTAGATACGATCCAAGCGAGAGGTAACTCAATAGCTTATCATCTCAGAAAAGCGTCGTGGCTGAAAACACAATTCTCCTAAGGGGAATGATGTGTGGAAACAGTTGTGAGAATGTGCTACTGAACACTTTCCTTGCTGCTGTTTTTCCTAGGAGTCCCCTGTTGAAGATCAGACAGACGAGAAAACAGCTGCTGAAAAATGTGAGTTGATCGATCTTGTCGAAGTTTTCATGTTCTCGGCAGATTTTCGTCGAAGCACTGGAATAGTTTTCTATTCTTATTGTCCAATCAAACATCAGCCTAAGAACTCGTGAATGCTTCGAAAATGATCACGCATGTGTGCTAAGCATAATCGGTGATGAGAGCGCGGGCTCGGTCCATTCTCGGAAACAGGAATTCGCTGTCAACTGGTACAGTTTTCTTGTTTCGCTGACTGTTTCGTCCTGGATTATGTTTTATAATTCAAGTCTACTAACACAATCTTCTCTCTGTTGCTGTTTAGTATCCGCTGTACATGGAGCTCACAGGCGAGTACACGAGGAGCTTGAGCCATGCAGTACTGCTGTCAAGATCTTACAGGATGTGTTTGGAGAATTACCCAAGAATACAGAGAGTGAAGATGGCACCTACTACACAGAGAAAAAACAGTCCGACATGACACGTTCTACTTTGCCAGATTAGCACTTGTGCTTATGTACTGAGCGAGAGGACAAGGCAGGCCACTTGAATTTTGCGAAGAGAAAAGAAGAAGAAGAAAGATAAAAATAGTCATTTGCTGTTTTGTCGGCACTTGAAATAATTTTATTTAGCTACAGTGGAAGAGGGTCATCGTCATGCAAAAGAACAATTTTATTTCAGTGTGCCGATCAAGAATGGTTTTATCTGACGTACGATTAAAATAATTTATTTATTGAATCAGACCGTCTCGAGCTGTTCCTTTAAATGAAAGAAATTTAAACTAAGATGTCTGAAGTTTCAGTCTGTTACTTGTAATCTGCGTTAAAAGGTCTTTTTTTTGCATTTTACCCCTTAACACTTGTCCCATCCGTTTTGGTTTTTTTTTCCATCCCACTTTCCAGTGTTTCGTCGTTCTGGTTTACAATGGGATGAAAAAAAAAAAATCATTTGTTCTGCTATATGCTCGGTGATAGAACGCAACGTTCAACAACTGACTTTTCCCTATCGATGCTCCATATCTGAAATGATGACAGCACAAGCTTGCGACACCATCTATTAAATTCGCAGTAACCGTATGATAATGTAAGAAAGGTGAAACTTAGAAATCTTGAAAACGTAGAGTGATACCTGTATGTTGAAGGAATGTTAAAAAGTTTGGTTTAAGTACTTGTGTTGCACTGTACCCTTTAAAGAATCGCGGTATTTAATCGTTGACAACTGTCAACAAAAGACATTTGTTTAATTCGAAAGACCCTCCAGTCTAAGCTGACGGTAAAAACGATTTTGTCAAAAACCACTAATGACTGGTCCCTAGGAAAACTGAGTTCTTTTCCCCGAGACCCCCGGTGTTCCCCGTGGCGAAGCCGAGGGAAACATTGAAGTCGAGGAAAAAACTGTTTACCGCGGGGTCAGTCATTAACTGTTTTGTTACACTCAACTCAAGAACAGAAAAAAACTGCAGAAAAAGCTTTGCTTGACGCCAGCTGGTCACAAATTTGCCGCGGTTTTAAGGAGTACTACCGGGGTCGAAAGTTCAAGTTGTTCTTTTAGGGAGTTAGTGAGTTTTGACCCACGACACGTGACACGTTCTCCTCCAATCGGAAAATGTATTTGAGTTGGGAGGTATATCGATAACGTTTGCCTCCTGAGATGGTTTAGAAGTTCTTTACCTCTAGCAGAACTCAAGGAGAAACGCTAAGAAGTACCCATGGTTTAAAGTTGAGCAAAAAACGATAGGCGAAGGAGGAGTATAGTGGGTTGGTCAGTGTGGAAGGCATGAACGCAAGGGAACGCACACCAAATGTGTGGATAATGGAAGGGCAAACGAACGCCGAAATGTACGAGTGTAAACACGGGAAATGCGTGGCGTAACTGATCAGCAAATGCATAGGATGGCCCATTATTAAGTTCATGCGGAACATTAAGAGACCCATGGGAAACCCGTGGGGAGACACATTGAGTTTTATGTAGCAAACGACACAAGGAACCCATGGAACGCATGAGAAATGGAAAGGAAACGAATAGGGAAACTCCTGAAGAATTTCTTTGGGAAACGCAAAGGGAACACTGAAAAGGGTGATGCCAAGACACACATGTATCGGGATTTCAGAGAGGGCACAGGGGAACGTCAGAGGAACTCACCGGCAACTCATCAGGAAATGAATAGGTTGCGTACCCCGCGGTGAGTCACGGTGGAACAAATTGCAGAGCGTACGAGAAACACAAGACGAAGGCACTGGAAACACCAGGTATTCTTGAGGGAGGACACTTGGAACGCACGGAATTATGTTCGAGCAAACGGAACGGGATAACATAGCCAGCTAAATGCAAGGGAAACGTAGGGAAAAACCACCTGGAATCTGTCAGGGAACGCAGAAGACTGCAAATAATAGATAGAATAGGGATGTATGGATAACGAGACGAAGAACCTAAAAGATCACAGTAGGACGCATTTGGGAACAAGTGTTGACATAGTTTCAATAAACCAGACATATGAAATTTCGAAAACCACAAATTGTAATCGCTTTGTTTGCTCGCCGTTTTTGATTGCAAATCGTAGTCTAATAACAGCATTACCTTTATATTAACCATTATTTTTTAACACCCCACTTCCATGGGGTGTAGCTAGTTGCCATAGTAACCATTTTGAGTAAAACCTTCAATTTTTTTTTCCTCATGAGGGCAATCGCACACATTTGATCTTTCTTCATCATATTTAAACAAACTTTTTGGTCCCTTTTAGCCTATCAAGCCATGATTTCAAAAATCACAGGTAAGAATTAATAAAACAACAATAAACTTGCCAAGGAGTTTAATTTTAATTTTTATCTTTGTTTAGTTTCTTAATAAGATTCCCTTCGATCACGCAGATCAAGAAACGTTAATTACACAAACTTAACACACCAAGCTAAAAACTACACAGAAACAGCCTTGTGAGCGGTAGCTAAAACAACATGTCTATTAACCAAGCTACAACAACAAACAACACAACAACAACATGCATTTATTTTTGCTTTGTACATAAAATATACTGGAGAGGTGACAGGAAAAAAAATGTAACGGGCGCCGTGAAAGTTTTCAAAAAAGATCAATAACTTAAAAACACGCGTGGTTATCCCTACATTTTATGTTTCGAAATGGAAGTGGCAAGCCTATTCAACGTGTACTTAGTTTCTGGTTGTGAGCAAAAGGTGTTTCGACTGTGTTTAAGCTAAACCAGAGAAAGGCTGTCAGAGACGCTAAAAACGCTTTTGCAAGGATTTTGTTATTAAAAACGTACCAAAAATGATTTAAATGTTACCATTTGCCATGTAGTTTAAAGATCTTTTAAAATGTGTTTGCCTTTCTGTACGTAAGAGTGAATTCTAAGGAAATTTGTGAGGAAATGTCCTTTCCCTTTTTTTTTCAAAAAATGCTGATGTCTGCATTTTTGTTGAGATTCAAGGCTAATTATCTCGATAAAATGCATGGCTACAAATATTTTTCTGTGTGGATTCCAATAGCCCTTGCAAAGATCTACTTTTCCCGCGTGGTCCTAACCTGGCGCCAAAAACTTTTGTATTTAGTAGGCACCGTCCTTAAGTACAACACGCTTCATAAAGGAAGCTAAGAGCTTTGAAACTACTTGAAAGTTTTATACTGCAAATATTTATGATGCTTAAAAATTTCGGACGGTTTATTTTATCACATTCTGACACTTTTTTGTTCGAAATTAAAATAGTCCGAAATGTTTCGCAAATAAAGTATTGGGAAAATGAAGATTGTTATACAAAACGAATTCCTGTTCTGAACGTTACTGCACAGTGCGAATAATTCGCTAGCAGTATTCCCCCTAAAATTTTCTTCTCGGTAATAATTAAAAAAAAATGCGCCAAAAAAGCGTGAGGATACAGTTTGCATCAAAAGCTGTGTCGTGCTTGTCCGTGATTGGTTTCAATTCTTAATCCATATTCATGACAAATTTTTGAATTTTCTTCATTTCAAACAGTTCGCGGCCGTGTGAAGACGTACACTGCGTGTTGGAGGATCTGATGACAAGCCTTACGACGAAGGACTGAAGCTGGACCGTCATGTACTTCGTCAAACTTCATCTTATTTAAAGCAAAGGTAAGCAACGGCAAATTCCTGCGATTTTGCTTCAAGTTTAGTCTCCAGGCTGGAGGAGAATTCGAGTTTAAATTGCCGCCGTTTCAACTTTCACGTGGCTTCGGTGTTTCACTTTGGGAGTGGACTTACGCTCGCTCAAGTTTATTTTGCCTTGTTAAAAAAGAAATCAAAATAAAGAGAGAATTAAGTTTAAATGTGTATCTGTAGAAAAACATTCGGGAAGTTATTTTCTCTTGCTTTTCTCCAAAGGTGAATTTTAATTCTTTTCAAAACATTCACACTTAAGCTTCAACAGTCAATTTACGGAATGGTCTTTTGGAGTTGGACATCAGAGCAATGTTAAATGCTAAACAAGAGCTTTGAAAGCTGTTTTCCCTTTTCGAGGGCCTGCAAGTGGGTTCGTTATGAGATACAACCGGGTTGGATCTGACAACGAATCCAAAATATTTCTTTCTTTTATAATGATCCTCGGTAGTGTGTGTCGCAGATCACAAATTTGTGGCGTTAATTTTTAATTTTTTGTTTGTGCTGCGGATAAAGTTATGTTTTTCTATTCGATTTACAGACTGAAAATGCTGGAAAGAAAGAACAAAGGAATCTGCACAGAAATTCAATGGATTATCGAGGATTGGAGAAGCGTGGTAGAGATAAGCCGAGTGTATACATATTTAAAAAAACGCTAAATAATTATGGGTCTTGCCAATTCACTCTCAATTTGCAAAACGGTCATTTCACTTTTCGTGCTATTAATTTATTTTTTCCCTTGGGGGTTCGAGTGCGCACTTATTTTCTAGTGATCGAGACAAGGGACAGTTTTAAAAGATTGGAAATCAGTACATTTGGACATTTGAGAGTGTTGGGGTTTAACCCAAGTTCAATGCTGTTTTAAAGTGGCATGCAATACAAAGTGGTCCAAATTGAAGACTCTAGATCAATGCTCGCAAATAAGGGTTGAATTTTCCCTCCTGGCTTAAATAATTTCGTCGTCAGGACATCAGAGGAGTCAAAACACTGGCATTTGTTTTCGCCAGACTTTCTCTAGTGCTACATTAAAATGGCATTACTGTATTTAATTTAGTTGTCTGAGAACAGAACATTGGTTTATTTAATGGGGTCTAACAAAAGTTACCAAAGAAACTTTTCTTGTCACGAAAATGTATACAGTAATTGTCTTGGAAGGGGCCAAAATGGCGCCGTGGTTGAGTGATGCCTCATATTTAAACCATCTTCTAGTTTTATTCGGTTTTGAGGTAGCACGAATAACAAACTTTGAAAAAAAAAACGTGTTTTGTCTTAAAAGCGGCCAAAATTCCAAGTCGAGGCTTGGGTTATGAACATATTCTAGTTTTTCTTTCCAGTGTTAATCTGTTTTCAGGAAATAAAAATAGCAAAACTCATTTAATAGGGGCTAACAAAATTCACCCAAGCCATTTTTGTTCTGATGAAAATGTATACTCTAATTGCCTTGGACGAGCCAAAAATGGGTTATTGGGGCTGGGTGATGTTTTTCTTTCCAATATTGGTCTGTTTTGAAGTAAAACTGACAAATAGCAAATTTTCAGAAAACCATGTTCTGTTCTCTTAATATGTTACGTTTTGTACTCGTAAGCAATGCCTGGTTCAATTTTTTCGAGTTTGCATGTCAAATCCTTGATACAAAATATCGGAATTTCGTTGTAAAATTAATTGAACAACACGAAACTTCATTTTCGATTTCAGAGTTTTGACTTAATCTCAGAAAAGAAGGTATTACCCTATAAACGCAACAGGGTTCATCTTTACTTTGAAATTTTTCAATCTCTAAAGTTTCGTTTGCCTTTTGATTTCAACTAAAATTAACATAAACGTTGACATTGATTGACATTTTGTTTGTCGTCTTCTAGACAATGTGTGAATTAATGTTTTTTCAAATTTGATATTGTACGATAGAATTTCGTTCGCCAAATATGTCGAAACCTGCGAATAAAATTTGAAATTTGGCGTTTTTTCGGCAATGTCAGACACACAAGCTATTGCCTGTGAAACGTTTCAGTTGAAATCCAAAGTTCTATTCTTTGTAAATAAACCAAATATTTTGTGAACTTGTTGACGAATAGTAGTCAAAAGGAGAAATTAAAAATCTAATACAAGTTGCAAACTTAAGAAAAACCAATTTGAAAAAGAGTGACCTTAAAATTTTTAAGTTTGTCTCAATAATGGAACTAAATTTTTCAGTGCGCCTTCTAAATTTTATTTTCAAATTGTAAAATTTCACGAGCAAGTTTTGGTGCTTTTCAGACAAGTTGTAGGTTTTCGCTTTTGTTTTCAACACGCTTTCATGTGTGTTTCGCACCGGCTGTACAGGTGTGCTTATTCGCTTTCAAATTCACTTGTTTAATCAGGTGAAGTTACTAGCTGAAGAATTGTATGGTTTAAAAATATCAATTCGATCAGGATAGAGGTCCTCAATGAAAACCAGCTAAGGCAGATGTTCTTCTCCTCCAAATTGGTAATGATTTATTTTATTTGAACTTTTTCTTTTCAATTTTCCGAAAGATTCAAAACGAATTTAGTATTAAACTTTGTAGTTTCCAAAACATATTTTATTTTTGAATTGACAAAACGTGGTTTTGAAGAAATGATTCAACAGAATTTTGAAATCACATGCATTTATTGTTCGACATGTAAATGAGATTGAAGTTTGGAAGATAAACGAACCAGGCATTGAATATTTGAGTACTCATGTAAATTGTTACACAGTGAAAGGGAAAGGAGCAAAACATCTTTCCGAATCAACCCCAACCATTTCATTGCGAACTGAATAATAAGGACCTAACTTGGTTGCTTACAAATAAATTATTTCGAGTTTTTGTAGACCGTGCCTTGGTACGAACCAATTCTCGAGAATTTGCATGCAGTAAAAACATTTTAATATGAACACGAAGGACGTTTTGCTTACTTCACTTGTAGCTTGTAGCTTTTTTAAACACTCCTGGGGCAACATGGCGAGCTTTGCACAGTCGAAGGTAAACAAAAAATTCAAATTAAGTCTGGCGATTTTTAATTCAAAAGTACCGGATGTGACATAAATTATCGTGAGACAATCTTTATTCGTCATTGTTCAGGTGTTAGCACGCCATGTTGTTTAAGGATTAGTCCAGTTCGTGTATTTTTTTCTGTCATTTTGAACGAGTTACAAACGTTGAGTAATGTCCAGGATTGAACGCATTTACGACACGAAAACAGCGAAATTTAAGGAAATTCGCGACACCATTGATGAAATTTACGAAGCTAATTCAAGGGTAACTGGGAAAGCCCCAACGACATTTACGAAATCTGCAAAATTTACGATAATTGGCCACACCATTGAGGAAATCTAAAAACAATGTAAAAGTTTGTAAGGAAAAGTCATTCCAAAGTGTAATAAGTAAATTACGAATTTTAAAATTTACAAGTCCATCCACGAGCTGCGTTCAACCCTGGAGATAAGTGCAAACGTTGCATGAAGTACAGTCTTGGTTTGTGGAATCTGATGTCAAATAATTTTTGTAATATTTCATTTCTGAAATATTAACGGTTTGTAATCTTGAAATTACGGGCAAACGATTTTACTGGTCCAGTTTGAGGGAAGCAGATTTGTTGGAAAGTGTGCAGTAGTATTTCAATTGCCATTTGTCTAGAAATTTCTGGTGAATTTTGATTCGGGTTTTCAAAAGACAAATGAATGAAAGACTGACAACACAACTGTACACTTCAAAGCAAAACTTTGTCGTTCTAACTTAATCAGTGAAATCTTATGCCGAACTGTAGATATTTCAGAAATGACATTTTACAGGAATTATTCGACAGCATATTCTCATACAAACTCTGTATTTTCTGCCATGTTTGTCTCGCGCAAAGTGGCCGAAGAATTAATTCGCGGACTGGTTTACTTGACATAACCTCGTACAAGAATGTTAAAATCCATTCGCAGACACTTGGCCAAAGATTCTTACATGGACTTGCACTTCAATTTTTTTCCTGATAGTTTTTGTACGAGGTTATGTTTAAGTTTTTTTTGGCGGGAAATTTTAAGGTTAACCATTTTGAATATTTTGTCAAAATTGTTGTCAGGGGAAACGCTGTGCAAATTTCTCCAAATTTTCCCGCCAAAAGTCTTAGTATATATAGGGAACATTTTTTCTTGACACCTTTTTAATTACTTAATGTAATTTCAATTAACTAATTAAAAGATATTAGGAGATGAATAAAGTTTATTAAAAGTCAAAGCACTTGTCTGTTTACTGTTGTTGAAATATACAGTTAAAGAATATGTTTATTAATAAAGATGACAAAGGAAACTTATTGATATCAGTGGTATTTATTCTGAATTATGTTGTTTACAAGCATGAATAAGCAGCAGACAATTTTAGGATATCAGTATCTTAGAAGAATTCTTTATTTACAAATAATCGGCGCTATGCGAATTTTTAGTTTTTTGGAAGAAAAGTTAAATTTTAAAAACATCGCGACTACAGCAAAAAATAAAAACGGCACATGCGCATTTTGAGCGCCCGTATTTTTCCTAAGTTTTTTGGCGGGAAACTTGAAAAAATTTGAACAGCGTTCTAGAAGATGATAATTTGGACAACTTTGTTTTTTACAACTTTAATACAAATTAACAAATGGTAAGCCTTACAATAAACCTACACAAACCGAAAAGAAATCGAGATTGCCCACCAGTTTTCAACGCAAGAATTGAATCGAAAATTTGGTGAACAGAATTTCTGAATGAAGTTCAATTTTGTCATGAAACCCGTGAAAATATCTGGACAATTAAAATCTTGTAGTTTTCCTTAAAACTTCGATAACTCAACTGACTAGCCTCAAATTTGGTTTTCTTTAGCTTTTAACCACAACGAAATCTTGTGAAGACTAAAATTCTCTTAAATTAAGCAAACTCTTCGAGCGAAGGTGCACTATTAACGTTGCCACTCAATCACAGCAGAGTATTGTAATTTTTGTAAGTTTAAAATTGTAATCACCAGCAGTCTTGCATTTTTACTTCATACGAAATTTTCTAACGAAATCTTCAAAGCATTTGTCCGAACGTTTTACAACAATATGTTTGCTGATTTCGCAGGTTTTAATAACTTTATTTTCAGAAATGTCATACCAAAATCGAACATCTCAAAGATTTTGCATGCAAAAAGAAATAATAATGCAACCTGTTCTGACCCAGAAATCCTCCGTTAAAAAATTTTATCGACACTGTAACCAGCAAGATAAAGATTCACAAACTACATCTGTTTCGTAGTAAACATATATTTCCCTCTAGACTATTTTTGGGTGATACAAGTCAAGATAAACGTGTGAATAATTTTTCGTATGAATATAAACACCAATCGAATAATTAAAATAGTAAATTGGATGACACAGAGTACAGAATTAACACTTACGAACTTAAAATATTAATTCTCATTTCTGATTACGAGATATGAATTTTTTTTCAGTTCCGAGAATTTGCTGGAAGATCAAGACAATATCCATGAATCGTAGTTGATTATTTACGTAACTTGATTGCTAAGAGAGAAATTCGACATCGGAAAAGCAATTAGTACAGATTGGATGAGAATATCAAGTCCAATAAATTTCATAAATCTTCATTTTAAAAACCACATCAGCCTGGTAATTCAAGAAACTCAACAAAAAGATTTCATGATAAAATGTAACTAATTTAGATTGAAAGTGAGCTGTCAAGTTTTAGTTTCTAAATATTGTTTGAAATAGTGCACGAGTCCAAATTCGGCGAAAAAGTTTTCAAAAATACGCGTTTCCTACCCCGAAATTTAATTAGCTATTACATGTCTTGAACTTTATATTTACACACTGTGAATATTCAGGAATCAAATTATTAAATTGAACGGAAATTGTTTGACATACAACTGAACAGTTATGATTTTTGCGGCATATTTGCAACCTTTGGAAACGGAATTTTGGGATTATTACTAATTTTCAGAGAAGGGAAATCGCCTTGTCCGAATACAAATTATGTAAGAAATTGATCGTGTATGATTTCAAAATACACGACATCCTTAATGAATGAAAAGAAAGAAAAAAAGAGGAACAAAATATGTTTGGTCTTGCACGCCCTGTCCGCATGACCACTGAAATTTCAATTTGGGAATACACGAATAAAATTGAAATTAATCTTTGCTGGCTCTTCTCTTATTAAAGATATATTATACTGCACTCTAACATTGTCAAAAATGGACTTTTTTTCTCGGAGCGTAATTCCCATGTTTATAGTGCACCTTCAAAAATTCGAAATTCACGGTCTTTTAAATTCTACCTTTAAAACGAATAAATTTGATTTCGATCCTTCTGCTGGTCTTCTTGCCTCACCAGACGGATGATGGGTTGACTACTGACCAAGACATCAGTCCTGAGAAAGGAGGAATTCAACTGAACTGATTAGATAATAGTATTGAGCAGTGTATGTAGTCTGTGTCTTCTTAATATTAAAAATACAACGTCTCTATATTTCCTCTCGACTCTGAAGATGACTGTCTTTGTTTTGAAAAAGAAACTGTTCATGGATCGACTATCCCTACAGTTGCTAATTCAACTGCAATTTTCGGTATTCGTTCAGTATTTGATGAATAGTACTCGCTCACCTTTTACTGAAGCCTTCTTGAGCTTATTCTCCTTGTCCCTCTTCTTCTTTAGGAATGATTCTAATCAATTGGAACACGACCAGATTAGTTTACCGTTAACCCAAAAAGCATAATAAGTCAATCATACAGTGAAAATTGTGCACAACATAGCGACAGCTCTAGCTTACTTCAACCACAGGCGTCCCAAACTCACGATTCGAGGAATCGATCAAATATTAATGATTTATGTAATCGTATCGAGTGAGACGTGACTGACTTACGTGCGCGGTGTTGTGTTACACATTGGGCCGTTGAGAATTTGAGCGCTCTACATGGCATTGTATGGAATTTAAAATAACGAAGGATAAAATCGCACAATGAAATAAAATGTTACTTTTTTGGAATAAAACTAAGTAAATGAACTCACCTTGCCTTATTTCTGTTGTTCATTTGGCCTATTTCGTCGTTATTGGGGGGTTTTCAGGTGTTTGTCTTAGCTTTCTATAGACGAAGTCCTTCGTCTATAGAAAGCTAAGACAAACGAAGGACTTCGTCTATAGAAAGCTAAGACAAACACCTGAAAACCCCCCAAAAACGACGAAATAGGCCAAATGATCGATTCCTCGAATCGTGAGTTTGGGACGCCTGTGCTTCAACAAGCCAGTTTAGTTAACATTCAGTGCCAGTCAAATTTCTGTTCGAAACCGTCTCGAAATTTAGCGTATCAGAACATTCTTGAATAGTATGTTAAGAAACACGCCAGACAAGTTTTTACGAACGAGCTACCTTCCACAACAGTAAAAAAATTAATAATCACCTTCGCAAGCAGAAGGGAATTCACACTATCCGCCATCATGGTTTGCGAACTGAGTCAACACGTGCAGCAAGCTCCTCTTCAGCGTAAAGCATATGGATGAGTTGCCGCTGTCGAGTTTCGCGATAGACTTCACGGCAATGGTGGTGTTCTCTCCTAATCCTAACCCCAAGAGAAAGACCTTATACTCGGAAGAAAGAAGAAAAAAGTTTTCGTTGTATCAAAAGTTTAACTCGCTTTGTCATCTTTCAGGACGTGTTGGTGATGGTAAAACATGAATAAGAAAATAAGAAAATTTGCAATTCAGATAGAAAATCGTCGACCAATGGCTTTAGTGCTCTCAAATAACCAGTGAACGACTACGGGATAAACTATCTCCGTGGGATGCCTGTGGCAGACCACGGACTAAAAAACCGGTCGGGTTTGCTTTTCTTTGTAGGGACAAATTGCAAAGCTTGCCAATAGGACTGCGTAAAATCTTTATCGACTTTTTCTGTCGGTAAGCTGACCAATAGGATTGTACAAAATGTTTATCGATTTTTGATCGATTTGCCTCATTGAAGAACGTTCCAAAACGTTCTTTGCAAAGTCCTCAAACCTTTCCGGTGAAGAAGTTCTTCTTCCTATAACCGCCGCGAAAACATGAAGAGAAACAAAAAATGGCAATGTACATTATTACTTCGAAGTCGAATTTAAGTTTTGGAGCGATTGCTAAAGCTACGGGCGTTAAAATGAGTGCAAAAGCTGTCGGCAAAAACTTCAGAATTTTGAAAGAATTTTATAGTAGAAGGCCTGAGTTTCTCCAAGTTAGTTTAGAGAGGCTAAAAAGAAGATAACGAAACTGAGGGTCCATTTAATAAAATAGTTTCAACAAATGATGCCTTTGAAACTACATGCAGAAGTCTTAAAAATATTGTTCCTCTGATTTCGGTGATAGTTTCAACAGTGCCCAGTTCCCTCTGCAAGACACTTCTCACGGTAGTTGTATTTAATGACGCAACTACCATGATTTCCGGTGTGTCTCAGAGAGAGAGGACGAGGCATTGCAATAAACGGCTGATTCTTCATTAGGAGCTTCAGGTAATTTAGTAGTTCTTGTCTCAATCACGCAGCCATTAAAACCATTATCGGTGAAGCGGCAAATCGCGGTTTTTCTCTGCGATAGAAATACCTAAACTGACGAAAATCAGATCCAGTCACGAAAGAGCGTAGAGCAATTACAGCTGAAAACTAAAAGATGCAAAACAGGTCGTTAAGCCATACAATTTTCAAACTACTTTTAAATGGGATGGGAATAAAATCAAAAATAAGCTGAACTGACACTCACCATGCGTTATGTTCAGTTTTACTATATTCAGTCATTAAGGTCTGGTTCTTGTCAACAAGGACACTCAAGCGACCGTGTATTAACTTAAACAGCAGTTCAAAATAAATAACTCGACTCTAAATGTTACAAACATAGAACACTTTATTTGAATTTTTTCTGAAACATTTTCAGTTATTCTATCGCTTTGTTGACATGCAAACATTTCAGGCATTTAATTAACTGACTAAATTTTATTTATATCTATTTCAACAAAAAATATGTAAATACATGACCACAAATAGGTCTTACTTTTCCTTTGCCTTGCGGATCATTGCCTGAGAGAGCGGAAAAGTGACGTGACTCGTTCCAGCTTCCACGGGTCATTTGTCTCGCTCTCTTTACGTGTGAAAGAATTGTTTCAGTCCCAGTAAATATCGATTGGGCCTCCAAATAGTGTATATGTTATATTCTACTGGCTGGAACAGTGGATGAAATAGAAAACATGTACCGTGTTTCTATCGAGTTTTAGTATAAATCTACTAGCGTTCTATAAATTAGAAATCACATAGGTTAACAATATTTTTATCATAGGTTCTTATTTGTTTATCATTTGTAATTAGTTTCAGGTTCACGTTTAAACGAGCTTTCAGCTCCTAGGTGACACGTGGTTAAATAAAGTATTATTATTAGTTCTATCATGAATGACATCCTGATATCGGTCTGATAGTTGCCCTTGGAAATTTGATGTTCTTAAAACTAGCATATTTGCCCTCGAAGCTTCGCTTCTCGAGCAAATATTTGTTTTAAGAACGTCAAATTTCCGCGGGCAACTATCAGCCGATAGTTCCTCGACAGAAACACTGTATTGTTTAAATAGAACGTGAGTAGCGTAGCCAATCAGAGGACGTCATTCGTGATAGAACTAATAATAATAATAATAATAATAATAATAATAATAATAATAATAATAATAATAATAATAATAATAATAATAATAATAATATATTTTTTTAATTTAAAATACATTCAACTTTATTTACATCTTTGAAAAAACCTAGTTACGAATACTTTGAAGAAACTTATGCTAGTTTACAATACTTTTAAAAAGACTAGTTTACAAAGCGTTAAAACATGAAATCCTAAATGCAATATTTAAAAAATTTTTGGCTGCTCTAAAACTCTGTGAAAGTAATCTACTGATCTCTGCAACGAGTAATCTCATTCCACATGTGAATAAACAACACGAGCCTCGGCATGAAAAACATGTACATTTTGAAACGCGACTAGAAAGCTGACCGAGATGGCCATCACGGTTAAACAAGTTTAGAAATATTATCTAAAAGTATGCAGAACAATCACAAATCTAAAAGAGCTATTCCCAATAAACAAAACGTATCATCGATAAAATGTTTATGAAATGGCTGCCTCTGAATTTTGTATATCAATGTCTGCATTAGTTAAGTCCATTTTACGTCTTCTGATTGTTCTTGATCCTCTTAAGCAGATCAGCGCAGATCTCAATAAGGCAAAGGAAGTTCTTGCCCTTATCCACGATATAGTCCTTGAATAATAATAATAATAATAATAATAATAATAACAATAATAATAATAATAATAATAATAATAATAATAATAATAATAATAATACTTTATTTAACCACGTGTCACCTAGGAGCTGAAAGCTCGTTTAAACGTGAACGTGAAACTAATTACAAATGATATTAAAACAAATAAGAACCTATGATAAAAATATTGTTAACCTATGTGATTTCTAATTTATAGAACGCTAGTAGATTTACACTAAAACTCGATAGAAACACGGTAAATGTTTTCTATTTCTTAAATAAACCTTTGTTCCTATTCATATGAAAATTACAAGCTTGGCCCTCGAATTGCCAAGTTAACACTTACTACGCGATTGGTTTAAAAAACTCGCGCCAATCTCTTGTCCAATCAGAAGGAAAACCAAAACCAATCATGTCTCGTTTGCACGCGTTTTCCCGCGCTTTACGTCAGCTACACGTGATTACTTCGAGTTTTGATTGGTTCATTGTATTCTCTGTGTTCTTCGTGATTGGCTAAAGTGATTAGTTTGGTTTTGGTTTTACGACTCAATAGCGAAGGGCCGCCACGAAGCTCTTCGGAACGTCTCACAGGATTGGTTGAGAAAATTATATAGAAACAATGGTAACAATGGACCCTAGCCCTAAAACAATAGAGCTTCGTGCAAACAAGATCCAATGAAATTAGAGGTTCTAGAGAGCTTCGTGACAACAGATAGCGAAGCGCGCGAAGTCTAAAAATAGAATGCAAATCACTGAATTCCCCGCGAGACTCAGTCGACATAAGCTTGTTCTGAGGGAAATACAGGGAATATAAGCGAAATTTTTGTTTCACAAGTGTTTTAGGAACACCGGCTTTTGCTCTTAAAGAAATCTTCAAAATCATCCACCATTCCAGTTTGTTTGTCTGAGTCTTGTCTGAGTCATGACGTCACTCGCGCGCTTCGCTATTGAAAACCGCTCTAAAAGCGTGAGGAAAGTTAATGTTGAGTTCGGAGGTGTCAAATTAACTACAATTGTCGTCAGATAAGTGATTTTTCACGGAAGAGAAATGCTTCATGCGTGGGTACACTTAGAGAATTATTTCTATTATTGTAAAACGTTTTTGCCGTTTTTGATGTAAGCAATAGCAAAAAATAAGACAACTATTGTTAGGTATCGAATTTATCACTAACTGCTTGTTCATGGCATTGTCATCGGGAGCTCCAGTCTATCCAGGTTTGCTTGTGAAGGTGGAATTGTCAATAGTGTTCTAAATTATTAGTCTGTTCGTCAGTGCTTCTCGTCTGAGTAGAGCAAACGTGCGTTCTGCAAAAAAATTGAGTTGAACACGGTTAATACTGATACGAACGAGCTTTTCAAGGACTCTCAAGTGACTCTACAATTTCAAAAGAAAACGTTACGTTATATAATTTAATACACAGACTTTTCTATGCCTATTCGAAAGATACAAGACAGAGTCAGCTTTTCCAAAAACAAAACCACAAAACATTTACAAAGAAAACTCGAGTTTACTACAAACGGCAATGAAAGGGGAAGGGAAGGCGGAAATAAAATAAAAAACCCAGCTTTCGATATGGTCCCAGGAAAATGTTTCTCTATAATCGTAATAAGCAAGTCCGTTACTTTTAACCTGAATATACTGTTTCTAGCATCCTTTGCAACTGATGAAGTCATGACTGTATGCCGCCAAAAGACGTTACTGGCTTGTAAACTCACTCACAAACATCAGTTCGTTATCTTACGACCCCTTGATAATTTCACGTGTTTCAATGACTTGGTCAATTACCTCGTCCTCTGGATCGTTCACATACTGATACTTCTTCGCTCTGTAATATGACTTGCGTTTAACGACGTACAAAACAACCACGTCACACAACACTGTTGCCTTCAAAAGGAAGAGAAGTATACTTGTCACATAATACTGTCACACAATACTGCCAGACAATACTACTAGACTGTTCATGGCCCTACGTATTTTCTCGTATTTCTATTCGATTGCTAAACGAGCGGACAGGGGGGCAGTGAGATGAGAGACCCTAGGGACGGGGTTGACGCTCGGGTAGAATCGCGAGAATAGCCCTTTCCACGGTTAATATTTCTCATTTGCATTACAATGTAATCCAACGTGGATGCGAGGCAATTTCGGGCTAAAAGTACAAAATAGCCTGAAATTGCCTCGTATACTGTACATGCTAGATTTTATTGTAATGCAAATAAGCAAAGTTAACCGTGAAAAGGGCTATTGGACGCCAGCGGAAAACGGGAGACTTGACAGGGTAGGGGTAGGGACTGATAAAAATTCTTCGTTTAGCTCTCTTCGCTCGCCTCCCCCTACACCAGCGTGTTCCACGCTTGCTTCGCTCGCTTTTTTCTGAATAATAGAGAGGCTGTGAACAGTCTATGATACTACAAGTAAGGGGTGTTAATCTTTATCAGTCGAAACCATCCTTAAATAGTTTCGGCTTACTTTTAACTCTTTGATGTTTTTCTACCTTACAAAAAAAATATTATTTTGAAGTTTGCATCAATTTGAAGGCAAAAAGCCTTAAAATATCGCGACAGAGTCTCCTCGAATGGTTGTTTTGTGAGAAAAAACTTAAAATTTTAGTACAGGTTTTATTAAACTGATAGGCTAAGTACGATGTGTCATTCACGTAAGGTAGTACACTTTCAAATATTTTTCTCCTTCCGGGCAATAAACCACTCTACTTCATTAACCTTTTCCATTCCAAGCTCAAACCTTCAATTTTCCTTACTAACCACGACACAGCGCTTTGACGACATTACTCGGATTTTGACGTTACATCTAGATAATTTCAAGAGTGGAAGATTTTCTTCACTCTCAAATCTGTTCCGCTTCACTTCTTGATTTTGGCGCGAAACTTCAGCGTTCATTTATAACAAAATTTCCATGGTATCGTTTTGCACGAAAACAAGTCAAAAACCCTTGATTATAAATGGCATTTGTCACCCATGATACTGAAAGGTAATCGAATAGTATACTCGTGAAATTATGAAATAATTACACTCGTCACCATTTGATTAACCCAAGACGTCAACTTACAATTCCAAGGAGAGCAAGACCAGAACCTATATTGAGAAACAAAGGGACGACGCTGAATTTTCCACCCTGAAAAAAACGAAAACAGCGGCTTAAATAAAGACAAACAACAAAAAGAAAGAGCTCACAGTGGTAGCTTCTAGGAACTTCACTCTAGCGAAATATTCCTCGGCTTTCTGTCTATAGATTTTAAATGACAATCCCGGAGGGAGATACTGTAATTTATAACCCTTAAAATTTATGTAATGTAATTAGTGCTAGTGTTATTGTACTTATAGTTATGTTATCGTGAGTATGTTGGTATTAAACTTAATATAACCTGCCTGTATGTAAAGTATTAGTAGTTGTTGTTGTTACTCGTGTTAATGTTAGTAGTATAGTGTTAATGGAAGGCGTTTGTTTGTAAAGTATTTTTACAAAAGCAATAAAAATGTAAAAACAATACATGTGATGAAAAGTAACGACATAGCGATAGAATCGCGTCTGCCGGCAATTTGAACATCGACGTAGAGACAGAGACATAAAATCAGTTTTTCTTCTGCTGTTCAGGAAAGTTCACGCTGTTGTGTTGCTATTATAACATTAACAATTATGTCTGCGGTGTGAACATCCTGACCGCACGCGCGTTTTTGAGACGTGGACGGTAACCGGAAGTGAGCTGTTTTTACTTTTAGCTTGCCCTCACACAACCACATTCACATTGCTAAGTATCTTTTCTACATTGGAGATGAGTAGTACAAAAATCTGGGAGACAATACTTTCCTAGCACGCGAAATGTTCTCTTCCGGTTGCCGTCCGCGTCTCAAAAACGCGCGTGCTTAAGCTCCCTATAGTCATTGTGTTAGAATGTTCACACTGCAAACGTAACGACGTATCGTCCATCTTATGCTGTTATATTGATATGCCGCAAATGTAAACTTGGCTTAACATACATGCTTAACATGCTTAACATACCTGACCATACACCAACACCACGTAGCGTATACCAAAAGCTTTGAACAAGGCTCTGTGTAATTTTCCATCCCTCTCATAAAACCTGGCAAATCTAATTAAACAAAGAAAAGAAACCATGATTCCCTTAATAAGCAACAATCACTATGTAAGTGTTGCATATAGCTTGTAGGGGATGAGATTTCAGATGGACCAAAGAGGTGGAAGTGAGTGGAAGACACGGGTGTGGTACCCACATAGGAGATACTAGTACTATAACCAAAACCAAAACAAATGCTGTTATCCCTGCCAAACAGATTCAAAACCAAAATTAAACTCCGAGTTGTGACCTGAATTAAACAACTTACGCAACTGCCACGCTTTTTATCTGTAAGAGTTTTCCCATACTAGGCAAACATGGTTACACCTTCTTCAATGCTTTGCACCGGTAAAATGTTTTCCAGTGCTTAGCAACGGTTGCACACATGTGTTCCCATGTGTCAGGTTTAATTTAGAACCAACAGCAGGATTTTTGCTGACGGACTCATGTGGTAAGCGTTTGTTCAGACCCGCACTCAGACATGATTAAATACTGACAGATGCTGAAAAAAACACTCTTAAAACTATAAAATATCAGTAAGGTGTCTCCCTGCAGTTTTGATGTACAAAAGAGCACAACTTTCTACTTTTTTGAAAAATGTTCCAAGAC
>JAHPZR010052493.1:12500-15000 GCA_019787425.1 Platygyra sinensis
AAATTATATCTCCGGTATATTTGACACAGATCGTTGAGATTTAGTTATCGTGACCATCGATTTTTAAAACAAATAACTAAACTTGAGGCGAATCAAATTCATCAAAATTTGCATACGAGTCAGACCTAGTCCGGATCAACACGTAGTCGTGACAGGTAACGCAAAACGATCAAAATGGTCTGGTAGAACTTCTTTTACGTTTATATGTGTAATGAATGGAAAAGTTTATGAGGAAAACTTGTTTATCGATAGTATAAGCCATAAAAGAAACATTCTGTGTGGGTTCGTATTCAGAACGCTGTTCACAAGCGGTCTTCTTTGTTGATTCTGCTGAAATACGATGCACCGGTATTAAATTTATTTTGAACTCATTCCAAAGCCATTGCGATGGATGTAGTGTTGGTAAGTGATGAAAAACATCTCCTCTGCTCATGAAAGTTCCGTTTGAAAAGGATAACCCGTTTATATCGATAAGCACATGCTTTCTATCTAACTCATATACACTTGCAACAGCGTATCGGGAGACATCTTCATGTAGTTCGCAGTCGTGTAGTTTTTTAGTGTTGTCAAGCTATTCTTCTACATGTAGCAATAGAAAGACAATAAGCCAGCTCATACATACTAATGAACAGACGCGTATATGCGTATGTGCGTATATACGCATTTTTATACGCACATACGCGTATATTTATACGCACATACGCGTATAGTTATACGCACATACGCGAATACTTATACGCACATACGCGTATATTTATGCGCACATACGCGTATATTTATTCGCGTATTATGCGCGTTTTTTGGTTAACGTATATCTGAGCGGTGCCCAGTCCAGCCTCTCAATTTTAACATAATTATTTCTAAGCCACACACACTCATTACCTGAACCATTCAAGATGTGCTTTTTGACCAGATATTTCTCTACTTTATGGAAAAAATAATGAAAAGCTTTTTGGAAATTTTTAAGGCAATTTATTCTCAATTATTGGGTGACCTTCAGCAGCATTTAAAAAAAGCAATGTTAAAATTCAAATGAGGCCTGAAACTCATCTATTTAAATTAAAGGCTATAATGCAAGCTTTATGAGTGTGTTTGCAAGCAAGCAATATAAAGCTTACTGAAAGCAACATGATGTATCTTTTTGCTAACCAGAGTGCTATTTAGGCTAGCCAAGTCTTATGTAAGCCATCCAGAATTCCTCAAATGGCTTGCAGGTTTCATGACAAATGAAAGCCATACAAGCCAGAAATCCCTGACTCCAATAAATAACCTAACCTCAGGCTCAACCTAACTAAAGAACTATTTAGGCTAACTATATAGCTAGAGAGCTATTCAGAGGTTAACCAGTGTGCTATTTCTATTAACTTAAATTGCTTGCACTGATGTGTTGGCTTGCTCTTTGACAAGACCCAGGCTTTTTTGAATCCGTCTGATGATACAAGGGATTGAACATTTAAGCTTTTAACTTTCGTCCATTTTAAGTTTTACATGGAAAATATTTCCCCTTTTAAGACACTGTTTCTCTTGCTAATCAATGCAAGCTCCATGTGTGCATTATTAACTGCCAGTAGAGAGTGGATGTGTACCTAATAGGGGTGCTCGTCGTACCTTTCAGGGGGTGAAATTTGTGAATTGGTACTGCTTGGGGTTTTAAAACCTAAAATGACCGCTGCAGTACCTTTAGGGGTCTCAAAGGTCATTGCCTTGAAAAAAATGACTGAAATCGTAGTTATATTTCTTAAGCAAGTAACATTTACTTCTGAATTTTTACTTGAAAATAGTAATGCCACTGAAAATTATTCTGTTATTACTAACAGAAATGGTATCTCTTAGGGGTGTAAATAAAGTCCAGGTCACGCCCACAAAATATGTTTTTGGTACCTTTTCAACAAACACCCCCGACATTTTCATAGGGGAGTACCCCCTTGGGGAGAGTAGCCAAGTAGTAGCTGTGAATTTGATTAAAAAACTCCAGCTTAGTTTTTGTTGACAACTTTATTGCTTTACAAGAAAACCAATCATACATTTCGGCCGGTAACCTTTCATTTTGAGATGAACAGAATAAAAAAAAAAAAACTAGCTTTAACTACAGAGTCCAAAAAATTTAATAACCACCTTGCCTGGCCCAGGTATAAACTGTGCAAGGTGACACTATTATATGCTAACCCAAAGTCCCATATTTTCTTTGGAAACATCAACAAACAAATAAATGATATTTGGGTATCTAGCAAATGGCAAAGGATTGGATCCACTCTAGAGGCCAACATGAAAACAGTCAGTTTTTTTTCACACTCTGAGAAGGCCATTTACAGTCTACATGTTAGAAAAATAGCAGTTTCAGCAAAATAAATACTTTTTGCTTGCTCTTTTTTTATATTTGCAGGTGACTTAAAGACTTTGCAATGGCATTCCTCTCAGTCAATGATGAACTCAAATATAAAATTGTCACAACATTGATTCCCACAGAAGACAAGTTATATAAAGTTTATAGCTATTTATG
>JAHPZR010052493.1:17500-18705 GCA_019787425.1 Platygyra sinensis
TTCTAGTCGGTAGATTTTTTTCATTTTTTCCGTAAACGTAGAAAATCAGTCGAGAAAATGATCCATCGAAAGAAAAATTGGGGTCACCGAACGTCCAAGACCTTTGTATCCATGCAAAGCTCTAGCAATGGCCATCTGCCCTATCATTTCCTTATTTTATGACTTAGCGTGCGCGCTCATGGATGACGTGGCATGTGAATTTGCGTGCGCAGTAAGGATGCGCAGAAACAATTAGCGCGAACGTCCCTAAAGTTTCTTCACCAGCGTTTTGCGTGCACTGTGGTTTGCGAGCCTTTTATCTTCAATCTCGGCCTGAGCAGCCATAGATTTCATGAAGGAATTAATGCTGTGGATCCCCATTCTCTGGCCATTGCTTTTCATTTTTTCGGGTCTGTGTCACAGGAACGTCTTCAAAAGCTTGACTGGACATCTTGGCCCACCAGTTGCAAACATTTTTGGCTGAAAAACTCCTCCTTTTTGCGAAGGCCGCCCTGATGTGTTTTTGTGGGGTTTTTTTCGTACGTGATGTACTCGACGCCATTGTCGTCTTTGATGAATGAAAAATCCTCCACATACATGTCGTGGTGCTCCTGGCAGCCCCGTAATCCGAGATGCTGCGTCAAAACAAACCACATTGTGGCTATTAGGGACTTCAGAGACTGGCTGCCAAGGAGCCCTTTGGACCACAACAGCTCTTCATCTTCAGTGGTTAGTAGTGCCTTTGATGCACGGGGACGTTTGCCATATCCCTGTTCACGGAGGAAGCGAGCTTTCCCTTCGAGTACTTTGCAACTGTTGACAAACTCTCTGTCCTTGGCAATGGAAATGTTGCTGCCTACTTGCTTTAAATGACGGTCAAGGGAAGCTATCATTACCTGCAAACTGTCTGGCTCGTAGTCTGAACCATCCTTCATTCTCACCTCGGCGAAAAACCTTTGAATTCTCTCGTCAAGTTCCTTGGCTTCGTAGCTTACAATATCCGGACTGTATCCTTTTTCTTCAGCCCATGTCATCCAAACAGCAAGCCAGGTCTTCCAAGTGCTTTTCTTTGTGTTCGAATTTTCGGTATTTTCCTTAAACTGTTGCAGTTCTTTCGCGTCACAATCGGGAAACCTGTCCGCCATTGTTTTAAAATTGGAAACAATCATTTCTCAGTTACCATGGAAACTGGCGTAATTTTTACATGTAAGTATTTCAAATTTGGC
>JAHPZR010052494.1:0-12500 GCA_019787425.1 Platygyra sinensis
GAAAATGTGTTTTGTGCACTAGAACTTGAGCTTGAAACATATATAAATTTATATTCGTTTGAATCGTTAATGAAATGACCTTTTATAAAATCTCTGATTACGCAGAACAGGCTGAACAAAAATCTCTTCACAAACCCTGACTTCGAAGGGATAAACACTTTAGGGTTAATAGCTATCACACATCGGCAAAAGTACTATCAATTTCTTAACAATCCAGCCATATCGTGTTAAGATTTCAGCGAAATGGAATCGTCAAAGAAATGACCTTTTATAAAATCTCTGATTACGCAGAACGGGCCGAACAAAAATCTCCTAATAAACCCTGACTTCGAAGGGTTAATAGCTATCACACATCGGCAAAAATACTATCTATTTCTTAACAGTCCAGCCATATCATGTTAAGATTTCAGCGAAACATTGGAAGAAAACCAGAATGTAATAATTACAACTTTTTTTTTTCACCTCGATCGTGTCATTGCTTGCCTTAACGAAGTAGCCATGGTCTCTCACAACAACACAAGCCGACGTTTGGGTAAAAAAATCACAGAATTATTGCCTCGGAGCTAAACCTTGAATGGGAACTTTAATTCCAAGCTTCCCTTGCGTGATTTAGACGAAAAAATGACCTTGGCGGGGTAGAAAAGAGAACGAAAGAAAAAACAGAACAGACAGCATATATTAAAACAACGCGTGAATTTAAAATTCTGTGTTTGGCACGGAAGCGAAAATAAAGCTTGCTTCTGGATATTTCACCCCTAAAAGCTAGCAAATGGTCCCAAATTACTCTCTGTATCCTTACAATGTCCTGTCTTTCATCTCTGAAAGATTTTGCCTCAATTTTGAGCAAATAAACATTCTTCCGCGACCGGCCCTTCTTCCTTCCTTGATCAAATATTTAATTAGCTAACTAGTGAGAATCGAAAGTAACGCCAATTTTCTGTCAGGCTTTCAAAACAATTCATGCATTACCATTTTCTCTATTGCCAACATCTAAACAAAAGCTCTTCAAGTGCATCCAGGCCCGCACTTTCTAACCTGTGGTTACTACTAGTCTTAAATCTTAGAATTTTCTTTCAGGTATGTTATAGTTACACAAAAAAAATCACAGCAAGTTTGGATGTAAAGTTTATTATTGCGTGTATGCTAGCATCGAGGCGTGTTTTAGCGACACAAGTATAAGCTGCATTTTCTTCATAATTTTTGAAATAAGCTTACAAAATGACACATACTAATCTTTAACGAACCTTTATCGTTGTGGAGAGTTGTAAAGCAGGTTTAGAAGACAGGCTAGCCAAGGCAGCTCAAGAAACTTTGAAAATGCTTCGATAAACAGTGCCACGATGCCCTGGAACTTGGTAACCAAGCTAGCTACTAGGACCACACATGTTCGCACGATTACAAAGCCAGGCTACTAAGCAGGAAACTTTCGAAGCTAGAACTGTAGCTTTCGTCGAGTGGACTTGCTACTGTATTGGCAACAAATATTAGTTCTTTATTCCAGAAATGTGCCAGTGAGTATCTACAACATTCAGCTTTACGTTAGGAGATAATTCTTAAAGCATTTTAACTTGAACTGCTCAGGTCGATCAGGGAAAAGGCATCATAACTTGTACCGTGTAAAAGTGGATGTTAGTTGACATATGAGACAATTATTATGCTAATTTGTCCTGAACTTTTTTGATCTCAGTTTTTGACCCATGTATAAGTCGAGGGCGATTTTTTGGACCGATTTTTTGGCTGTAAAAGGTCAACTTATACACGGGTAAATACGGTAGATTAAATTAATAGATACATTTCTGTTTTCAGAAAACTTCCGTGCATTATGTACTGGTGAGAAAGGATTTGGTTTCAAGGGTAGTGCATTCCATCGCATCATCCCAGGGTTTATGTGCCAGGTAAAATACTTAAAGTGCCTCTAACCCTAATTTTTTTGTCGATTTGCATATGCAAATGCAGACACTATGCAGAGCTGTAGAAATTTCAATCACTACTTCATATAGTACAAGTGTGAAATTATTTATAGAGGTTTCACAGAGGTTTTCGTTGCAAGTACATTTTGTGATTATGTACATGAGCGACAAGTAAAGCACAACCATTTGTCGTGAATCTGTCATGAACCACCATGAATGTTGTCACTCAATCATGAATTATCGTAACCTTTACCATTGGCTGCGAGAAAATTACCAATTCAATTTGACAACATGCGGAACCAGTAGAATTTGAGGAAATGAGTCGGCAATTGCGTTAGTGATCACGTGGGAAGAAGTCAACGCACACTTCACGAACGAAGGACATTTGCATTTTGTCTCCGTAGCTTTTGGGTTTCACTGTGAATGTTGGAAAGCGAGGTTCTTGAGTGAGCTTTTTTCATTTTTGCCAACGAGCCAGCTGAGAGAAGACGCGAGGCTGGCGAGGCGGCAGCATTATAAAGCCGTGTGTGTGAGTTGATTTTGGTACGGGGAGATGAATTCTCGAATGAACAAGAAGTTTAAATAAACTTAAAACCGCGCTTTTTTAACTCTTTTGCGCTCACAAAAACATTACATAATATTTAGCAACAACATTTTGCGAGAAAACATTATGCGGAAACAATTTAAAAGATGGTTAGGACTTGTTTCCATATCTCAAACCGCCCTTGGATACCTTGTGATGCGTACACAAAGTAAATACTGATTAGAGGCCTAAGCGCTGAAAATACTGATTAGGGTTAGGGTTAATGGTTAGCTTCTTTATAGCGTTCTGGTTTTCGATATAGTACTTAAATCAAACCATCCCCTGGTAGCGAATCCTCGGTGGTCCAGCCGATCTGGCACGCCGGGTTATAATCGACCTCGTCACATATAAATTTTTTTTCCTTTCAAATTGAAGAGACTTTTTTTTTTAAATTATTTGTACGCTACGAGAGTCACGGAGAGGAAGGTCCCGTTTAAACTGCTTATAATAATTGGCCACGGTTTTTTCAACACTGAACAATTCTCAGACAGCTTTAGCAATTGCATTTGATTTATAAAATGAGAGCAATCTCAGCCATACGTATTCTGAAGTTTGACACATTCTTGACATAAACAACTCTCTACTCATACTGACACGTGTGCGCGTGACTACAAAAACGTGATCCGTCTTGAGACATGAGTTCAAACACGTGAATTGTAATGTGGCTTGTCCGTCGCTTATCGACTGCTTTTTTCCGGACTCTGAAGAAAATTATTTATTTGGAAGAAACTTTTATCCCTGGAAGTACTTTTGCATCAAAGATGAAAATACTCAAGCCAAATAGAGCGGCATTGAAGCTAAGTATTTCGCACCGCGCTGCTGACAAGACAACAAACTAAGCTTATGTATTTATCTTGATAGCAACGTAAGCTTATCTTTAACCGAAAACAAAGCATATTTCTTTACATTTCACTTCCCATTCACGACAAGAAAATCATGAAATGTAACGACACTGTAGTAAATGGATTCTTGTGAAATTAACAATGCTACAGCGGGGTCTTTTAGTAATATGACGAATACATGATTTGTCACTGGAGCGTGAAGATGGCTCAAGTTTAATTAACGAGTCAAAACAAAAGGTTTGTCACTCTATTCAACTCTACCGCGTCTTACTGTTTACCGCGGTATTTTATATCGTGGCAAACCTAGGTAAAACCTCAGTAAAATTTCGGCATGCAGTGTCATTGCAGAGGTGAGAACGCGGTGTTAATCTGAGAATCGGCCGCGGCAAAACCTCGGTAAAAGGGTAAATAGTTTCAGGCGGTACTGTATACTCACATATGCCCATATACGCATATACCGTGTACATGCACGTCTTATGTGTTATTCAGGACGAAAATGTTTCTTTGTGTTTCATTGTTGTGAAAGAGAAAGAGTCTAAAAAAGCGATGAGCTGACAACAGAAAATTAAAGTGCCACTAACCGCAAAAATTTTTTTCCTTTTAATAAAATCTACTAGTTTCCCTGATTTCCTCAGCGAAAAAAATTATCTTGATTGATAAAATCCTTGCGTTTCTACAGGCCTTTGAACTTGTAATTGCTATGTTCACGACCGCGCAAAGTGGGATCTGGGTCGGGCTGCTAGTGACGTCACTTCGGGAACCGAGCTGAAACACTCGAGACTTTCAACTGAGCTCAGAGGGCTGTCAAAACATTTTTGAGTTATTCGTGATTCATATTTTATCGAAACCGAACAAGATTTTTACGTGAAAGAAATTAATGTATTATCTAGCATTACAATTTTGAGTCTAGCTACGATTTGGACGACTGTGATGTACATTTCTTTTCTCCATTTCGAAGTGCGGGTCGCCAGCGGAGATTCTCGCGTTGTAATTTTTGCCAGGGTCAGGATCCATTTGGGTTATAACAGTACAAGTAATAGACCACTTTCATAAATGGCGGCCAATTATAAATTATTTTGCCAGTATTAAAATTAGCCTTACTGACCTCATTTTGAAGTTGATAATTCAAAAGAAATTTTACTCTGAAACGAGGTTAGTAAGGCTAATTTAAATCAATACAAAAGAATTTTAAATTGGCAGCCATTTATGAAAGAGGTCTATGGCAGTAGAGTTAGCTTACAGCTCTTAAAGAGTTATAAAGCGTGAATAAATTAATTTTAACAAGCCTTTGTGCAGCAAAGCACAGCTGTGAAATTTGGAAAAATTTTTAGCTTTTAAATAGGTTTCTTCGCCTCAGCTTGAATGAAAATGTATTGTTATTGAACTTTCTTTCGTGTTTCTTTCATTTGGTCCCCTGTATCTGCGAATTTTAGGTTTTAAAAGCGAAGAGCAACTTTACGCTGGATTTCTGCATATTTAATTTACGCACAAGGCTTTGTTCAAATGTTTTTGGAGTCTTCCTCAACTACTACAAAACAAATGAGTAAAGAAATAGATGGGCACTAATTTAACACAGTTGAAACATGATTGATCTCTAAATAATTGGCTTGTTTCTTCGTCTTTTTGATAAACAACTTCCATCTCTCTTCAGTCGTAAATATATGGATTGAATTTCTTTGTGTGGGGAAGAAATTTTTTGATTTCTTGTTTTCAGATTGATTTTTTTGATGAGTTCTTCGCTTTTATTTTCTGTTGTTTTCTCACAATGTCAACCCAAACAGTACAAGAGAGGAAATTCTCTTGTATTTGGTTTCGTGTTGTCCTCTAAAGTCAAAAGTTAATTCCTTTTTTCATATTCAATTTTCTCGCCTTTTGTTAGACATTTTGTCGTGCAGTAAAGAAATGCTATAATTTCTTGCTTTCTTATCAGTTTTACACATCAAGTTAAGGTCTTTTTGTTAATATTTTTTAATATTTTGGCCCTTCATTTATTCGACTTTGAATAAACGACATCTTGAAACCTGATCTTGTGTCTGTGTTTACTGCGTATATGGTTTATTTTTGTGCTTTCGCTCGCTCTAAAATATTCCAAAAAACGCCAGGGAATCAGGGGTAAGTCGCAGGCAATTTCATTCAGGCGTCAATGGGTTAAGAAAACGACGGCAAATTTTGCGTTTCGGACCGGCAGTTAAAAGCATAAATTATTTGCATATGGCAGAAACTTGTGGTTTATCTGCTACAGTCCTGTATGTTTACATTGATTTTTGCCATAAGGGCTCAATTAAAACAAAATACAGAGTGTAATAGTTCGCCTGTAGCTACCACATGCACGTTTTGTACATAGAGATTACTAGAATTCGCTTGAAAATAGATTTCAAGCTTATTCCGATTGTAGAATGTTTTCGCAGGGGAAGATTTTGAAAGCAAGTGAAGGTTGTACAAATTCCCATGACTAAAGCCGATTTGTTTCTCGGAATATTTGAAGCAATTCCTGGAACTTTGAAACGCTTTAAAACCCTTTAGAATGTGGAAACACTTTGAAGATTTTGTGTGCTGAGAAGCATCAGTCATGCTGTTTAACAATAACAAAGGAAAAATTTTAATGATACGTGCCTTCTGACACACTGCCTATTGTTTAGTGTGCCTGTGCGTTAACCTTTTTCCCTGTTTTCCCATGGAGAGTCACATATTTGCACACAACACACCTTTCTTTGGCGATGTGAATGTGAATGTGAATACTTTATTTATCCTCGGATATTAGAGTAGCTTTATATGAGCTAATATCTCCAACATTTCACAGAATAACAACAAAGACCAGACCACAACACCGGGAACTCCATGCCCTACTCTTTACTCTTGGCAATTAAACAACAATTTCATTAAAATACATTTATTGATCTTGTGATAACTTCTCACATGTCCATTTAACTAGTGAATAAATTCTGGCCAAAAGTCACCTAATCTTGTCTCAAAATAATTGGCTTGTTATTGTCATCTTTTTGATGTACAACTTTCATCTTTCTCTCGCTGCACTGTATTTCGTAGCGTGAAAAGAAACTCTGATTTCTTTTTAAATTGGTTTTTACCTGTCTTTCGCCTTTATTTTCTGGTGTTTTCTAAAATGTTATTGGTTATAGTTATAGAATGGAAGTTCTGTTGTATTCTCTGTTTTCTCCGGGCATGTGATCAAAACTAAAAATCGCAACCATTCAATGAGTAAAGTCAAGAATCTGGGATATGACAGATGATTGATAGATAAACAACATTGGCAAGAATCAAGTTTCTGCTGTTTTTCACTCGTGTGTTATTTGCACAAGTGTTGCCCAAATTTATAGAGCTTTGTATGGAAATGCCATGTTTGTACCCTTTGGAGGGACACAAACATGGCGGCCGTAAAGTAATATAAATATCCGTCACTGAGTTTTGCTATTGAAATGAAAAATTATTGCTCTAGAGATCTCCCACATTGAAATAAATGGTTCTTTTAGTGCCAGCACTGTTTAGTTAGCAAAAACTAAAGCGATAACTCATTTTTTTGACCCACCTGACAGCCTTCTCGGGCCGCCATTTTCATGTCATGCAACTCAAAGCTTGGAAATTCAAATGTACTCTATTACAAAAAAAAGAACCCTGTCGAGCTAAAAGACTGTGAAACGTCAAGTTCCTATAGGGTCTTTTACCTGAAAAAACTAAAACCTTAGAAGGAAGGGTATTACAGTTGAACCTCCAGTTGCAACCACCTCTTGTAAGTGATTACCTCTCCTCAGAGATCAGTTTTCCAAAATACCAAAAGTTTTTCGGCCAAATCACATTGGGAACCTCTTGTAAGCAACCACCTCTCGTAGGTGACTGCGACTACTTTAAGGGCTGAAAGTTTGAAATTTTGTTTTGTTTTTAACCTCCTGTAAGCGTCCACTAACAGATAATAGAGAGGAAACTGGACAAGGCTGTTTCATGGTCGATTGCATCGTGTGAAGTTAGTTATTCTGTGAATTGTGACCCAAGTACTCAATATCTTGTTGCAGAAATGCTCTACATTGAACAAATTCTTGCCCAAATGTAATTATGGAAGTCTCTTTTAACAAAATAGCTCATTTCCCGAAAGTACCCACTCGTACAGGTTTAACTGTACTCGATTGCCGAAAAAGAAAAAGAAGACACTGAAAGTCACAAAATTGACAAGCTGTATGAATTTTCGAATGATTCAAGCAGTGATTTAGATGGAGAAATTACCTCGGCTACAAAAGAGAACGAAACAAAAAACACCAGGACAGCTCACAAGAAGCCAAAAAGTTAGTGCAATATAATTAAAGGGTTTGGTGGAAAAAGGGTGTTAGATATTTTACTCAAATTTTGGATACAGGTTTGTTTAGGTGTCTTAAACAATGTTCTGCATGTTTTTTCCTGAAGTTTGCTTCCTTTTTGAGATATTATGTATGCGAAAATACACATTTTTCCAAGGGCGTCCTCTGGGGACCTTTTGTTGGATGAAAAACAAGAGAAACCTTTTGTTTTGCTAAACAATGAAGTCGCTATAATACATTAATCTCTTACTAATGCTTTGTTAGCGCAAGTGGATAAGGCGCTGAACGGGCCAGATTTGAATTTGTTTTGTTGTGACACTGGCTCGAGGAGGTCGGTGAATTTTTTTCGTTCTGTTCGTTTACTTCTTTCAAAAATCAAAATATCTATTTAAAAAATGCATATAGAGCAGAAATCTAGGAACAGATTGTTTACCCTGGTTATTGTGACATGAAACACAATACAAGAATCGACTGAGCGTCAAAGCAAATGCCATTCGGACAGACGAGATGTGATGCATTACAGCTCTATTGACTAATATCTTAAGCATTGTTTTTAAGTACCTTGTAGCCTGCCTGCTTTTAGACTTAAAAATTTTTCCTGTGTCCAGCGCCATGTTTACCTGTGCACAAGCTCTAAAGAACCTTCCTGGCGTGCATTGTGATGAGGTTCTGCAGACGTCTCTCAAAAATCTTTTTTTGTGAGGGAGAGGAGAGGCGGCTGTAGACAGGCTAGTAACTAGCTTGTGTTTGTTTGCATTTGTATTTCAACATAATAATGGCCAACAAGAACCGATCGATCAAAACAAAGATCTGTGATCCAGGTTGTGTTGATTTTATTTCAAATCTGCATGATTTGTAGTGTTTTCAGGGGTCATACAAAGTCTTGATTGAAAAAGTCTGGAAATTTGCAAACTACTTTTCCAGACCTGGAAAAAGTATGGAAATTTAAAGGCAAAGTCTTGAAAAATTGGATGAAGTCTGGAATTTTTCTCAAGGAGCAGCTGGTGTTTTAAAGCTAGCTGAACTCTGTTCAGTGTAGCTGATTTCACTTGAAATAACTTGGCCAAACGGCAAAACACTTTATAATAAATGGCGGTAGCGTCAGAGATTGTTCAGGTCTGAGAGCTTCTGATGGCAAAGTCCAGTCTCCAATGCCCTGCATTGCATTATAGTTCATTGTGTTTTCAGTGTATCATGGTTTGTAAGTTTCCTGCATTAGTTGAGCAAAGCAAGCAATATTTGTTTGTGTTCATGTAGCTGTTGTTCTTCCCTGGCATTTCTTTCTCTTTGTGATAATGGGGAAGTGTATCTTTAACCCATTGACGCCTGAATGAAATTGCCTGCGACCCACCCCTGATTCCCTGGCGTTTTTTGGAATATTTCAGAGCGAGGGAAAGCACAAAAATAAACCATATGTGCAGTAAACGCAGACACAAGATCAGGTTTCAAGATGTTGTTTATTCAAAGTTGAATAAATGAAGGGCCAAAATATTAAACAATATTAACAAAAAGACCTTAACTTGATGTGTAAAACTGATAAGAAAGCAAGAAATCATATTATTTCTTTACTGCACGACAAAATGTCCATCAAATGCCGAGAAAATTGAATATGAAAAAAGGAATTAACTTTTGACTTTAAGGACAAAATGAAACCAAATACAACAGAATTTCCTTTCTTGTACTGTTTGGGTTGACATGTGAGAAAACAACAGAAAATAAAAGCGAAGAACTCTTAAAAATCAATCTGAAAACAAGAAATCGAATAATTTCTTCGCTGCGTAAAGAAATTCAATCCATATATTTACAACTGAGGGGGAAACGGAAGTTGTTAATCAAAAAGATGAAAAAACAAGCCAATTATTCAGAGACATATTTCAACTGTGTTAAATTAGTGCCCATCTATTTCTTTACTCATTTGTTTTGTAGTAGCTGAATAAGACTCCAAAAATATTTGAACAAAGTGATTAAAGAAAATAACAAACCGCCTCGTGGTCGCTGTAAATTAAATATGCAAAATCCAGCGTGGAAGTTGCTGTTCGCCTTTAAAACCTAAAATTTGCAGACACAGGGGACCAAATGAAAGAAATGCGAAAGGAAGTTCAATAACAATAAATTTTCATTCAAGCTGAGGCAAAGAAACCTATTTCAAAGCTAAATTTTTTCCAAATTTCGCAGACGTGCTTTGCTGCATGAACGCAAGTTCAATTTAATTTATTCACACTAAAGTGAGAGCTGGAGTTTTACTGACGGCTTTTGCTGTCATTTTTCTGAAAGTTGCATTCAACTTTGAAGTAATAATATACATTGCCATTTTTGTTTCTTATATCTGAAAAGCTGCTTTAAATTTGTGATCTGTCGTCAAAACTTACTTGAAAGGGCTCCGATCTTCATGTTTTCATGACAATTGTAGGAAGAAAACCGTCTTCACCAGAAAGGTTTGAGGACTTTGTACTCCTTGATTTTCCGTTCTAAGGCCACCTAAAGATTGATTTGTAATTCTTCTTTCTATTTTAAAACCCAAAGCAGTAATTTCTCCGTGTTAGGAATGGAAACAAGACCTTGATTACCTGCACTTTTTGAGCACACGATTTTAAGAAGAAAAACCGCCTTTCTAGGACCCCTTAAGTCTTCTAAAAATATGCTCAGAAAGTCCATTCTGATTGGGTTAAAGTGCCTATGAAATGAAATTTTAGTCCCCTTTTTTAATTCCAGATAATTGAAGTCTGTTGCACTGATTCATAATTTTCGAATTTAAGCTCTGGCCTGGCTCAAAATAATTTTTCTATCCCTCCAAAGTTGGCAAAAAATGCAATTTTCGTTTTCCGAGACCTGGAACTAGTGACATCATAAGGTGTGTAAATTTTGATTGCTTCACTTCGAGTCAGTGTATTGCCTACAAAGTTAGCACTCACTGAGCTGTCTTCTGGCAGTTTTATTCAGTGGAAAAAGTGCTCAGATGATACATCGGTAATACATCATCTTCATTTGATGTCGAGTCGCGGCAGTTAGTGGTAGAAGGGGAAAGCACTTTTAATTCGAGTCGGGTCATGGAAGAAGGAGATGTAATAAAGGAAGATGAAGACGGTGAAGATGGTATACGCTTTACGACCTTAGAATCTCGATTCGAAAACAAGGAAACAGTCTAACATTGGTAAACTGTAAATCTGTCATGCCATCAATGTGTAAGAAAATGGTGAAAGCACTGATCGCTTTGGCAAAATATTTAACCTCATTTAACCACTTGGGTCATGGTTGTGTTGCAAATATCACACACATGCTGCAAACATCAAGTTTCAACCAAACGCATGTTCTAGTTGCTTCAAACAGAATTTCCCTTTTTTGCCTAGATGGGAGAATATATGTAATTACTTTATTAAATCCATTGCCAGTGCTCATTATTTTATTAAATCCATTGCAAGTTCTCGTTGCGTTTAAGATACTCCGGGAGATACTCTCGTTCTCATGTTCGTGTATGATAAATACTCGCCAACTCGTTGGGTGTCTTGAAAACCCTGAAAACTGAATAGTAACACAATTCCGTGTTATGCCGCGGATTGCTTCAAGTTCTCTTGTTTACTGTTCGTCGATACAATGTCCTATATGTGAATGTGTCTGGTTCTACAACGTAACTCCCGAGTTGTATCGCGAAACTGTCACGCAACAGACATTGTGCTAACTGAATGGCTTGGCTTGAATGGCTTTTAAATTTGGTTTATAGTTATAAGGCAAACCAAACATGATTCGAATGCAGTGTTCTATTTTCCTGATCCTACCAAAGTGGGCTGTATTTTTCAATTTCTCTCCCTCCATCCACAGATCCTGCCTAGGTCAACACTATCTCGACGAAGGGTAAACAAGACGTCTTGAAGCAACCCGAGGCAAACACGGATTTGTTATATTTTTCGCCTCTGAGTCATTATAAAAGCTCTGTTGAAACAAATTTGCTATGTGTGCTACTGCATTCTCACATTAGGATTATCATGGTAACATGTCCTGCCAGGATAACATTAATGTTGTATTACAAGTCTGCAAGAAATCATCAGCCAAAATCATGCGTGCCTGCAAAATCACACAAAATACAATGATGCGAGGCCAACATTATTTCAACTGAAATCTTCAGCCCTTTCCGTTTGTTCCTGTTCGTGTGAAGACTCGAGAATACCACCACTAAATCTTTACTGAGAGATCTCGATTACAGAGGATCTCTACTGTTTAAAAGCCGTCGATAGAAACTTTGTTCAAAATGGAGGGAACAACATGGACACATTTGTCGCTTTGCAGTTTGGCCAATGTATCTTAACAAATCGCAAACAATGTGCTCTTCTGATTTAGACTGTCGGAAATGTAAGCAAGGCAGTGCCTTCCGTGTAAGTGGGGTTTTGCAGCTTGCTAAAACAGGCCCTCCGGTATGATGGCTCAAAGGTTTTACACACCCTATGACGTCAACTGTACTAATTTGCATATTTCGACCGCGCGCGGAATGTCACATTTTGACTCAAATTGGCCAACTTTAAAGGTGGAGAAGAAATTTGTACGTGCTTGTGCGAAGCCCAAACTCTGAAATTATGAGTCGGAGGATCATAGACTTCAATATTTTAGAATTAGAAAGTAGGCAAAAATTTCATTTCATAGGCACTTTAAATAAATGATGTCTTGAAACCTGATCTTGTGTCTGTGGTTACTGCACATATGGTTTATTGTGTGCTTTCACTCGCTCTGGAATATTTCAACAAAATGCCAGGGAATTAGGGGTGGGTAGCGGACAGTTTGATGTAGGTATCAATGGGTTAAGTATATAGGATCATCTTTCAGTGAAGTGTAATCAGTGCTCAACACTAACGCTAGTCCACTAGCCCAGGAC
>JAHPZR010052494.1:17500-25000 GCA_019787425.1 Platygyra sinensis
ATTGAATGCTTACGATTTTTAATTTTGATCACATGGCTGGTGAAAGCCGAGAATAGGGGAATCCTTGTTTACAATATTTGCCTCATTAGCATAAGCAATTCAGTTTCTGATGGAGCTACAAATAAATCACTTCTGAATATTGAAAGGTCATACTAGGATTAACTCCGCCAATGAATATGAGCCTAATGTATTGAATAGTTTTTGTGCAACACGGGTTCAAAAACACAAAATTTTACAAAGAATGTATGAGCTCGTTAACGCTTTTGCCACCCAGAAATTTTGCAGGTTTTGAAAGGCAATTTCTCCCTCAATATTACACGCAAAGAGCTAAGAATTTCAGCATGTATTAAGTTTTACTAGCTCTTTAGCTGTCTGGAGTCAATTCATATCTAACATGTTTATTTCTTTGAGCAAAGCCGTATGCAAATGAGGAAAAATGTAAACAATGACGTCAGCATGAATCCCCTTGTAGAGTGATCATTTTATTTACTCAACACCCGCACTATCTGTGTTATTTTTCTCTATAATTGAACGCAGTGTATTGATGGCTTTAGTCTTTTATTACAAAGATATGTTGGAAAAGGTAACGATGCAAAGAACCCAGCAATTTTCAGCTTTTGTTTAAAAGAACCCAGTTAAATGCAACGCATGCACAGTTGCTTGAAAAATTGAGACCGATTGCTTTAGCAGAAACATGCCTTTTTGTAGCGATCCAGTCGTTAGAATTTCACGAAATTGGGCAGAAAAAAAAATCAGATACCATGTGAATGATCTATCAAAAAAAATCTTAATTTTGACATAGGGAATTGTTAATAATACAGAGAACGATTAACGGCAAATTACGAAAATCGCCTATGTCAAAATTTTATTAGAACAGTGTTGACAGAAGGGATTTAATTTCAATTCGTAGTGTGCAAAAGATGGAAACAACCTAACGACTGCATGTTTCTTATATAAAGAAAAACCATTATTTTTAACCAGCCCCGTTGCCATGGCAACAGCACACACCCAAACAAAAATGCGAGAATAAATACTTCTGTGATTAACGTTGACTCTTACAAAAAAGGGCGCCAAAGCATAAATGGTTTAAAAGTAGTGGTGAATTAGGCATAGGCACTTGAAACTGTGTTGGGCCACCTTAAGTTAAGCGTGTGTTGAGTGATTCGACATGTAGTTTATGACTTTGCATTAAAAAGCTTCAACTCGGAGATGGACGTCAGGACATGCAAGGATAGAGAATGTAATTTGGGACCAGTTGCTGGCTACTAAGGCTGAAATTATCCAGAATTAAGCTGTCGCTACAGATGGCACAGATGGAAATGGATAAAATTTGAAAAAATTGGCCAATTTTTTCAAGTTTTGATGCCTCGAGTACCAAAAATCCTCAAGAAATTTGTTATGGTTAGTCCTCTCTGATAAAATTCATTTGATATCTTCACTGTAGCTTTGCAGAAGCTTTTTGTTTATGATTAAAGCCTTCAAGTAATGATTTTAGCACAGAATTAACCAAAAACAGCAAAATTCTCGTGACAGTGCGCCTTTAATGCCAAACTTCAGACATGTTCTAAGGTCGCCGAACACAGTTTTTGCAGGCGCTTTTGCTGATGCAATTTAGCGCATGCACAAGGATTTCAAAAAGCAAACATCTATCAATTCTCGGTTCTCATGTGACGTGATTATTTTCCAAAATTAAAAATTAACTTTCCTTCTGAGGTTTTAGTTTCATCAGGTAAAAGACCCTATAGGAACTCGACGTTTCACAACGTTTTAGCTCGACAGGGTTCTTTCTTTTGTAATAGAGCACATCTGAATTTCTAAGGTTTGTGTTGCGTGACATGAAAATAGCACCCAAAGAAGGCTGTCGCGTAGGTAAAAAGAAAAGTTATTGCTTTAGTTTTTGCTAACTAAACAGTGTTTGCACTAGAAGAAGCATTTTTTCAATGTGTCAGATGTCTAGAGCAATGTTTCGTTTCAATAGCAAAACTCAGTGACAGATGTTTCTGTTACGTTACGGCTGCCATATTTGTGACCCTCAGAACGGCACAAACATGGCGTCTCCATACAAAGCTCTACAAATTTGGGTGACACACTTCTGCAAATAACGCGCGAAAGAAACACAGCAGAGACCTGATTCTTGGCGAGGTTGTTTTTATATCAATCATCTATCGTATCCCAGATTCTTGACTTATACATTGAATGCTTACGATTTTTAATTTTGATCACATGGCTGGTGAAAGCCGAGAATAGGGGAATCCTTGTTTACAATATTTGCCTCATTAGCATAAGCAATTCAGTTTCTGATGGAGCTACAAATAAATCACTTCTGAATATTGAAAGGTCATACTAGGATTAACTCCGCCAATGAATATGAGCCTAATGTATTGAATAGTTTTTGTGCAACACGGGTTCAAAAACACAAAATTTTACAAAGAATGTATGAGCTCGTTAACGCTTTTGCCACCCAGAAATTTTGCAGGTTTTGAAAGGCAATTTCTCCCTCAATATTACACGCAAAGAGCTAAGAATTTCAGCATGTATTAAGTTTTACTAGCTCTTTAGCTGTCTGGAGTCAATTCATATCTAACATGTTTATTTCTTTGAGCAAAGCCGTATGCAAATGAGGAAAAATGTAAACAATGACGTCAGCATGAATCCCCTTGTAGAGTGATCATTTTATTTACTCAACACCCGCACTATCTGTGTTATTTTTCTCTATAATTGAACGCAGTGTATTGATGGCTTTAGTCTTTTATTACAAAGATATGTTGGAAAAGGTAACGATGCAAAGAACCCAGCAATTTTCAGCTTTTGTTTAAAAGAACCCAGTTAAATGCAACGCATGCACAGTTGCTTGAAAAATTGAGACCGATTGCTTTAGCAGAAACATGCCTTTTTGTAGCGATCCAGTCGTTAGAATTTCACGAAATTGGGCAGAAAAAAAAATCAGATACCATGTGAATGATCTATCAAAAAAAATCTTAATTTTGACATAGGGAATTGTTAATAATACAGAGAACGATTAACGGCAAATTACGAAAATCGCCTATGTCAAAATTTTATTAGAACAGTGTTGACAGAAGGGATTTAATTTCAATTCGTAGTGTGCAAAAGATGGAAACAACCTAACGACTGCATGTTTCTTATATAAAGAAAAACCATTATTTTTAACCAGCCCCGTTGCCATGGCAACAGCACACACCCAAACAAAAATGCGAGAATAAATACTTCTGTGATTAACGTTGACTCTTACAAAAAAGGGCGCCAAAGCATAAATGGTTTAAAAGTAGTGGTGAATTAGGCATAGGCACTTGAAACTGTGTTGGGCCACCTTAAGTTAAGCGTGTGTTGAGTGATTCGACATGTAGTTTATGACTTTGCATTAAAAAGCTTCAACTCGGAGATGGACGTCAGGACATGCAAGGATAGAGAATGTAATTTGGGACCAGTTGCTGGCTACTAAGGCTGAAATTATCCAGAATTAAGCTGTATTTTCATTTTGCGTGCAAAACAGGAGTAATTTTGTAATCTGAAATTTTTGTTTCTGTTCACTTTCGAAGGAAATATGCAATGCGCTAAAAAAGGTATTACGTCTGGCGTCAGCCATAGAATGCGCTGACAGTGATAAATTATTTAAGATTGTGCTTACTTTGCCAGGAGCAATGGTGGAATTTTCTCGGGAAAAAAATTAAAACCTAAGCGCTCGTCAAAAACCCTTTTAACATAAGTAAATTTATATTCGTTTGAAAGGTCCAGGTATTTTTTCCTTAGACGTAAACAAAACTGTCGGATTACGAATCACGCTAGACCCACGCTATGAAACGAATGTAATTATTGAATCACGCAACTTGTACTTGTACTTTTGTCGGTGACCAGACCGAACTCCCACTGGGCCAAATGCTGTCGATGTCGTCACCAGACCTAGCCAGACCCAAACCTCTGCGGATGATCTCATCATCAGCCAAGTACAGGCTACCTTTCAGCTCTTTTCCTCATACCTTCCCACAGGAGAGTTTTGTCTAGTTAGCGAATTAAATATTCAACCTGATCAGTGCTTTAAATCACGCAACTTGTACTGTTCACTTTCGCTATGTGACAAATAAGAGCGATTGTGCAATAAAATATAGTTTGTTGATGAAGTGGATGTGGTGTCGGCAGTAATCCATGAATCATCAAGGACCGCTTTAGAATGTGAACTGCACCTCATCTCGGAACATATGTAAATATATATTCGTTTGAAAGGGCAATGAAGCTTCCCAGGTATTTTTGGCCTTCGAAGTAAACAAAATTCTCCAATTACAAGTCACGCTAGATCCACGCTGTGCAGAGAATGTAATCAGATACGCCTTTCAGCATATATATGCTGAAAGGCAGCGAGTCACGTTTTGCGTAATGAAATTTGGTCGTTATGTAACAGTAGATGACAGCAGTAACTATGTCATGTTTCACGAGCTGAACGTTCACATAAAGATTAAAAACTAATAAAAAAAGCGTGGTTGTAACCACACCGCGGTTCTTGTTTTCAAAGTAAAGTGAGCATATTGAAGACATTAGAGTTCATTACATTGACTGAAATTTTAATGATGCAAATTGGATGAAACCTCTAAGGACGGTAGTTTATTGTACCAGGTGTAAAATAATATTGTGGAAAAATTAATTCCATCTGTCAAGGTATTGTAAGTACAAGGCCAATTTATCAATATATCCAGGTCACAATTTACTCGTTATTTTCTAAAATTCTCTCTGCGGTCCTTGCTTTGACCCAGAGTATTACCGTAAATGTGTCTCAATGTGTGAACCTCCCAATTTGGGTTTCTGCCAATTTCCAGAAACAAAACAAAACAAATCTGGTATTTATTTATGAGAGCCAAGTAATATAGAAGATCAGTTGTGACAATTCAAACGTCTCACATTGGTGGTCGTAATAGCAGCTAGTCGCTTGAATGAAGAAGTGGTCACAAGGACAACGCGAGGTGTACTAATTAAGTTACATGTTAAGAATAGATACAGCAAGGGAATTCTCTGCTTCTTATTTACCCAAGACTTGGATTTAGTGTGGTTTATATGCTCTTCATTTTAGGAATTTTGTCCATGGCCAATGCTGGCCCGAACACAAATGGATCACAGTTCTTCATTTGCACCACAAAAACTTATCATCTGGACGGAAAGCATGTCGTGTTTGGAAGTGTAGTGGAGGGGTATGAAGTTGTTGAGAAAATGGAGAAAGTAGGCTCTGATTCAGGCAAGACCAGTCAGCGTGTGGTGATTGCAGATTGTGGCCAGCTGTAGTAGAACATTCAATGCCCTTCTTGCACTTAAACTGTAGAATGGACATGGTAGAAAATAGAAAATAAAATTTCAGTCTGTTTGATATGACTTGGTCTTGTATGCTTGTAATGTGCGGTGCTCTGCTATGGTAACACTAAACTGTTTTCAAGTGAATACGGTTATTTGAAAAATGTAGAGTTGACATTCTACAAATAATTTGGAAACGCTTCTCCCCATTAAGCTACTCAAAATCGAACCGCACCCCTTTCCTGACTACTCTACAGCAGCAGCTTTGGAAGCTATTTCAACACAATTGGCAGTTACTTTTTGCATCAGCTCTCCAACCTCGCTCCCAGGGTCCCCTTCTCTCTACTTCGAGAAAGTACCCTCGACTCCGGAGCGAGCGCTCCAGGTTCGAGCCCTTCCCAAGAACACAACACAATGCCCCTGGCCAAGACACTTTACTCTCACGGTGCCTCTCCACCCAGGTGTATAGTGGGTACCGGCGATTCAATGCTGGGGTAACCCTGCGATGGACTAGCATCGCATCCAGGGGGGAGTCCCATCTCAGTCGCTTTCATGCTACAGAAACCGAGATAAGCTTCGGCCTGAAAGGCTACTTGGTCCGAATGCAGAATGAAGTAAATTAAGTTGTTGAATACCAATGGAATATTTACGAGGAATGCTAGTGCCATAAAGTGATAAACTAACAACGAAAAACACTGTACTTTACTACTTTTTTATACCGAGCTGTGATTTTTGCTTGTGTTCAATGCTTCAATAACTTATCGTTTTTCTCCGCGTCTGTCCACCATTTTGAATGGGGAGTTTACGTAGGTCCTGGGAATGAGGTTGGTGTCTAGTAAGCTGATATTAGGGAGCTTTAGATTGGACTATGAGTACGAGATTGACTACGAGTACGACTTTTTAATTCTAGGTTTCAGGCTTCACATTATCACAACACATACCCATTTCATCCCATGAGCTACTCTCTCTACCTAAAACCAACATGAAGAAGGAGGGCTCTGGAAATGTCACTGGTTTGAAATTCGAAAGTCGTACTCTTACTGAAACTCGTACTCGTAGTCCAATCTAAAGCTCCCTATTAACGGCAAGGAGTAGAGTAAGAAACGGAATAAAGATAGATACATATGCTGGCTAGACGGAAGTCTTCGGAACATCTTCGGAAGTCTTTGGACATCTTCCGATATCATCGCAACCTCGTTCCCAGGGTCTCTCATCTAACCGCCCTCTGAGGCGAGCGAGGAGAGTATGGAAAGTATGGAAATGCGGACAAGTCCGGACAAGTCCGGATTTGTCCGCATTTCCATACAATTCTTTGTAAATTTTTTTCGTTTTTAAATGCCTGTATCTAAAACTACCCTGATTAACACCAAACTTGGGGATTTTATGAATCCCGGTGTGCTCTTTCTGACTATATGGGGATCAATAGTTGATAATCCCATAATTTACAGACTCTCTCCCTCACGGTATGAAATCAGGCAACAGTACGTGTTTCGATAGCTTCCCACCGGACGAGTCTGATTTATTCTCGGAAGACTTCTCTGTTTTGCCGTCCTTTGTGCATGGGGATGCTTTCGAACAGGTTAAAAATTCGGGAAAGTCATCAAAGAAATCTGCAAACGCTGAAGTTGTTATAAACTCTAATGACAAGGGTCTTCGTATGATGAACTTCGTACAGGACGTATACAAAACATGGAACGGGGTCCATGGACCACCCTGTGGACCTGGTCCATGGACCAAGTCCATGGACCACCTCATGGACCACCCCTAATTTTCAACAGGAAATCGCCCCTGTTAATATGAAAATTTACCGGAGGTCAGGGTATGAAGACTATGAACAAAAACACAGACTGGTATTTATTGCTTACGTCCTTGAGGGTTTGTCTCGTAACAGCGGGTTAGCGGTTTTATGCGGGGTAGTACAATAAAGTCTTGCGACTGTAGATAGCTTGCAATACAGGCGTACTTCGTGGGTACGAGCAATAAATACTCACCTGATCTTTGGATCGTTTCAAGGCAACTGCCATAACTTACTGCCATCTTGGATGAGGACGCGTGAAGCAGCTGGAGCGAGTTATGTTATCCGGCAACCTACCCCCTCCAAGGTCACGCCTCGTTCAATACGAAAACTGAATATGTTCTTGCCCTCCGATTAAATTTACAAGCTGGAATGAAATTATTGGGGGTAGAAATGCACTAGATCTTCTGTAT
>JAHPZR010052495.1:0-5000 GCA_019787425.1 Platygyra sinensis
TTTGTGTATATTTTACATGAAATAAACATCACTTAAGATATAATACCAATGATAGGACATTGTCCTCAGTTATTTAAGATTGTGATCTTAATCTCTTAATTTCCTTTTTATAAAAATCTCTTATTTTAGCTTCTGGATATAGTTATGCTTTAAAACGAGCAGGCACTGGTAATTGCGTCATCTGCTATTTTGGAGAAGGAACTGCAAGTGAGGGAGATGCCCATGCCGCCTTTAACTTTTCCGCCACTCTGGAAACCCCCGTTATTTTCTTCTGGTAAGGCCAAAAAAAATTAAGATGTTCAGAAGTATTTATTTGTGGTTTGAGTTGGCTAATGTCTATCTTCTTATGACCAATTCATTGTTTCTCAGTACAAAATTGCTCAAGTTTAATTGTGTATATGTAACTGTCATTGACATTGACGTTGATGGGCATGCAAAGAGAAACATTACGAACAAAGCCGAGTACTTGTATGTGTCTTTTTTACGGTTGACCAGAAGGTTCCAAACAATGTATAATCCAAGGGAAAATACGAAAGATCATATATTTGAACTGTGGTAAAAGATATGAAGACATGATTGATCATCGTAGTAATATATTCAAAAATCAAAATTTAAGCCGGAAAAAGAGTCAGGGATTCGCATTCATAACCTCTGCGATTCCGGTGCAGAGCTAACAACGTCACTAGCTTTCAGTTGACTCCATAACTCAGTTGGTAGAGCACTGCACCGGTATCGCAGAGGTCATGGGTTCGAAACCTGTTCAGGCCTGAATTTTTGTTTCAGACTGTAATTTCACGACTGCTTAAGTTGTGTGTATAACTGCGATGATCTGTCGAGTCGGAGCGAATATTCGCCCCGACGAAGGGCTAACGCTCGAAAACGTCATTTCTCGAATCTCTTTATGGTGGCTAATTCACATTATAAACTCAGTTGATAAAACCAAATTATAGTCACATTTAAGATTTTCTTATTCAACAGCCGTAACAATGGTTATGCTATATCCACACCTACCAGCGAACAGTACCGCGGAGATGGAATAGGTTTGTGTGTTTTCTCTTGTGCGTGGTTATTGTAAACACCATAAAAACTGATATCCCTCTACATTATTCAGCTTCCGTAAAACCTTTACAGAATCTTTAGATTAATGCTACTTTACTTTATGTTGACCCAATTGACACTCAGTTCACAACACCTTCGTGGGAATCGGCCACAACCATAGTGCGTTGACGAACCTTCACAGTGAAGAATGTATCGCTTGAAGGTCACTTCAACACAAGAATCTTAAGAGATTTAACATAAAAACAGAGCTGCTTTACGGATCACTGCGCAGTAAGAGCTACATATCATGAATATAAATTCTGTCGACTGCAATCTCAAACGAGTTTGAAAATTTTACAATGGCTAGACCTACATGCATATGTCTCGTTCCTGCTAAGGACTAATCAGATAGCTTTCAACTAACTCGTCAAACATCGCGTTTTCAAGTCTCGCTAGCATCAAAATGATACGATCTTGCCTTACATCACATAAGGATTAGTAATTTCATGATATGCCATTCAACTTGAAAAGTGTGAGAATTTTTCATTGGCTTGCGGCCTAAAATCTCGAACATCACTTTTTAATTTCTGTGTACGTCGGGAATGATAATAGGGAGTTTTAGCAAAGCACGACGGCGACGGCGACGAGAGTGTCACCAAACAAAAGATTTAATGAGCAAAACAATTGCTGTGCACGTGCGTGTTTGAATCTTTGTACATTTCTTTGCCGTCCTCTGCGAAACAACAACGTGAAATGACCAAGTTCTACGTATTTTGGAAAACGCGAGCCGCAATGGCTAATATTTCGTATTTTCTTTTGGAACTGAACGCTGTCGGTGCATGTTTAACCTGAGCAAGTTCTTAGACCGATAGGCGTACTGAACAGATTTACAAAGTTGCGACATCCAAAGGTAAAATATAAATTCATTTTTTACCAGGCGTCGTCCCCGCCGTCGCCGTCGGCATTGCTAAAACTCCCTAATTACTTCATGTCGACGCGTTCACCCAGGCTAACTCAACCCCTTCTCTAAGGCTGAATTTGTTGTACCAGAAAACAGGATACATAAAACTACTTGTTCAGTGCTGCAATTGTCGTTTGTTTAAACCTGTTTTATTGCCGTGCCTTTCTCAAGAACCCAACGCAACTCAGTAGACACTAATATTAGGGAGTTTAAGCAGCCACGACGGCGACGCTGGAGACAACGCAAATTAAAAATGACTTTATATTTTACTACGAATCTCGCGATATTCTAAAGTCATTTAGTTTGTTTCGATTCTCTTTGTCAAACAATCTGGAAACTAAATATGGAACACATCGTAAAATTCGAAATAGAAATTTTAAAGACTCTGCGTCGTAGTTCACGTAGAACTTAGTCTGTTTACGTTGATGGTTTACAGAGAACTTCTAAGAAATGCACCAGTAATTCCAACGCAAATGCACAGCCATTTTGCTGCTCATCAAGACTAGGTACACGGTAAAGGAATTTGTTCCGGATTCTTGACTAATCCGGAACGTGTTAGTACTGGATTGGTTTTGCCGTTGACACACAAGTGGCGAATCCAAAATAAAAACTCCCCGGTTTAGTCATGTCTCCAGAGATTTTGAATCCGGAATTTAAAGTGGGAACTTTTGTATCCGGAAAGTTTTGTCGTGTAAACCATTTTCTCTCGAATCCGGATATTTTCCGCCAGCAAACTTTGTTGCGGTAGAACCAAAATGGCGGATCGAGTGATGTAGTCACAGTAGTCACACCCAGTCGCTGGTTGCTTCATTTTGTTACAGGTCCAGGCAATCTTTTGTAATGGGTAATGCTACGTATTTCTTAGAAAATAAAATTATCGACGCAGACAAAATGAAATGCTGACATTCCTCCACACTTTTTATCGGAGATGACGATGCCCTGGACAAATGCCTGGTTGGACAACATGATTGGCAACAGTAGCGTGGTAAGCGAGTGGAAAGAAACTTCAGACTGTCTCAACCTACTGATGAAGGCTTAAGCACCAGCCGAAACGTCTTGAACGAAACATCAAAAAATATTCAGTGTCAAATCATTATCTCACTATGTCTCAACCTACCTCTAGGCTTTTTTTGGCGGCATTTTGTTTCTCGTTTTTCGAGGCAACAAGTAACTTGTTAACCATTCCACCATGAATGCTCCCGGAGTTCTCGCCTTAGTTTAGTGTAAACGCCAACAAATCCAGATACTCTAAAATTGGTGAATCCAGAAACATTTCGAATCCGGAAAAATCTCTTTTAGTATATACTAAAACAGTGGATAGTGTTAAACGCGTGCGCTGATTGGCTCGTCAAACTCCGAATATCCTGTGCTATTTACCTCCGAGCAACTCGGGAAAAAATGGCATCCCGGTTTGCATCCGTGACAAGTGAAGAAATCATCCAAATTAATTTTTGTGGTGTATATTATCTCACTGTTTTAGTATATACTGAAACAACTATTCACCTCAGTGTCGGTGGATATCGTTGGATATTTACCTCACCGCTTCGATTTCGCGGCTCGGTAAATATCCTCCGCTACTCTGAGCCACCTCCACTTCGGTGAATAGTTGTTAACTATTGTAAACCTAGTCGAAACTTTTTGTTTAGCTATGTTCTCGTTACCCTTGCCATTGTGGTTTTGGTAAACTTCCTATTGTCACTAAAACAGAACAAGACCAACCTGATTTATCTGGACGTATTTTGTACTCGACCTCTGTTGTTGCCGGATTCATCGGGCACTTATCAGACATTGTTAACAGTTATCTGACTTATGTGGCTTTTTTACAGCTGGACGTAGCAGAAGTTATGGAATGAAAGTGATTCGTGTGGATGGTAACGATGTCTTTGCCGTTTATAATGTCACCAAAGCTGCTCGGGAGATTGCATTGAATCGGTCAAGACCAGTCATGATTGAAGCTATGACTTACAGGTTAGATAGAGTGCTTTAGCGTGTACCATTAAGTAATAATTCACACAGTTTGGAAAGCACGCTGAAAGGGAGCGTAAGAGTTGCTTGAGGCACAGCCGAGACGAACAGCTCTAGCTTCTGGAGTGAACGTTTGTCAAATTTCCCAAGTGCATCAGATCTCGATTATTCTCAGCGAAAAGTAAGTATCGATTGTTTTCTAAGTTGCGTACGGTCATAAAAGTACTTTACCACCGTTTTCGTTGATACGCGACTTTCGAAAACAAAACAGCCGCGGAAACGTTTCCAAAATTTCCGTCAATCATACATGTTGTCGACAGATCGGATCGAAATCCACCAATCACAGCCCGCTAGGATGACGTAAGAAGGTCTGAAATTCACACTAGTGGCTGTGATTGGTGGATTTCGATCCGATCTGTTGATAACACGCAAGACTGACGGAAAAATTTGAAACCTTTCCGCGGGTGTTTTGTTTTCCGAAGTCGCGTATCAACGAAAACGGTGGTAACCACAACGCTTGCGAGAAAACAATTCAATTCTTTGGCGAAGCTAAGCGAAGTTATCTCTGCTCATTATCATGTCACCAGCATGAAAAATTTAATTTTCATTGCGTAGCTTTGCTAGCTATAGAGCAGTTTTCAATTGAGTGTAGTAAAACCAAAGAGTGAGAAAAGTAAAAGGTCAAGTTTCCTTAGAGTTAACAGTCATGACTTTAAGCAACAATATTATTTTTGCATAATTTTGTATTATTGTTAAGAAATATATCAAAAATGTAAATAATAATAACACAATTCCATCCACAAAATGTGATTTTTTTTCCCATTATGCATCCAAAAATGTCATGTCCTATGGGGGTGGGGTGGGTCAGGCAATTTTCAGCCTTCATTTAGGGGTGGGTCACTCAGTTTTGTGCCAAATGGAAGGGGTGGGTCATGTGTTTTCTAACCGCCACATTTCGAAATGCTCCGGCCCACCCCCCCTGTACTTTTTGACCAGTCCGTAACTTAAAACAAACTTTAAACAGACTTGCATTCAG
>JAHPZR010052496.1:0-35751 GCA_019787425.1 Platygyra sinensis
TGTGTTTGTATAACTTGATGGAGACACAGAACTAGTGTGTGCTGTTGACGTAGTGATAGCGTCGGCAAAGAGAATTTACATTTTGATAATCAAAGTTAACAAGTTGTTTTCCTTTTTCTCGTCGCGGTGTTTTCTAAAAGAAATAGAAAACATGTACTCCTTGTTTCTATCGAGTTATAGAAACACTCGTGAAAGTTTGGGAGAACTTCAAAAAGCTGTGGAAACATTCGCCTGTGGCTCATGTTCTCACAGCATTTCTCATTCTCCCAAACTTACACTCGTGTTTCTATAACTCCATAGAAACAGGGTACATGTTTTCTATTTCTTAAATAAATAGAATTAATTAAATAAATCGATACCTGTCAAAACAAGTTATCTGCTGACCAGTGCTAGTATTGCATGATCATATCATGGGCTCAAGTTTTTTCTGAAGCTGACTGAGACAGACTCATGTCAAGTATTGCATGATCATATCATGGGCTCAAGTTTTTTCTGAAGCTGACTGAGACAGACTCATGTCAAGTTAACTTGTCGTAAACAGGGCCAGTTTTATCGAAAACCAGGAATAAAAGGAATAAATTAACTGGATGATAATTTTTTCTTGTACACAAATGCTTTCCACTGCTTTTGTCCTCTGTATTTGAGGTTATTCAAACTCAAAACAAAAAACCTCACTGCAGAGTTACAAAACTCCAATCAAAATTCTTGTTTATAGTGAATTAGCTTAATCAGGCTTTGAAGAACCCGGCCCAGGAGCTCTGCTTTTAGGCTTGCCAAAATCTGTATATAATATTATTTCTCTAGTTCAGACCAATTTAAGACTAAATTGCAAAGCCATACCCTATTTATGACCAAAATGGTTGAAAAACTGTAAATACCGGTAGTCATACCTATATAGTCCATTTGTGGGAATAATGATATGGTGACTGCTCAGGAGTGGGTTATAAAATTGTTGAGTTCTTTGTATAATCTGCCACATTCTGTTTCTAGGCTATTTTTCTAGTATGGAACTCTCTCAATGATCCCCTCTTTGGCTGGTTGAGTGACCACAAAGCACTTGGACAAAACCAGTAAGTTATTATAAAATAATAATCCTTGTATACAGCGGCTGCACCCTCAGTACAAGCAGCAGTCAAACTGAGCTGTGTGGCCCTACTGAAATGACATGAAGATATAGCCATTTCCTTTGCACCTATGTCCTAACCAAAATAAAGACAATACTAAAGTTGCGTTGGCCTATTACTTAACTAATAAATGTTTATTATTCCAGGCTACTAGTGAACTGGCCCAAATGTTGCTTATATTGCAACCTCCATGTTGTTATCTTGGTTTTGTCCAGTTTAGAATGGCCAGATTGTTCCTGATTAATTCCCAAAGAACAAACATATCTGGTTCAATAATGTTTAACTGTTCAATGCAGCAGTTGCTCTGCAAATCAACTTACAGTAATTTCTTAACAGTAATTCTGTATACACCTAATTGCAATAACGTTGTCATAGAAAAAAGCAAAAGCAAAAAGCAAAAAGCCAAAAGCCAAATAGGAATTAATTAGGGAAATTTAAATTTCCATTGTTCTCAGATACTGTACATGAATAAAAATATAATGTAAATGAATGACATGAATAAAAAAGTGTACTTTTCATTCATATACAGTATCTAAGAACAATAGAAATTTAAATTTCCCTAATTAATTCCTATTTGGCTTTTTGCTTTTTGCTTTTTTCTGTGACAACGTTATTGCAATTAGGTGTGCACAATTAGCAAAACCTTTCATTTTTAATTTTATTGGTGATTCATACCTGTAGGTATTCCATATGAGACAGCTATAAATATGACAAGCTTAAATTTCTCTTAAAGGTCAAGCCTTAGCCACCCAGAGATTGTTCAAAAACGTTTTAGGTGAGTAAACCATACAAATATCTCATTTTGAGTTTTCTTCTGGTGCTCAAAGAAAGTATGCAATAAATTATGAAATCTATAAATGACTAACTGGTACATATGGAATCATTATCTAACATCTCCAAACACCCATGTGTGTTATCAATAGTTTAAGTAATGATCCAGAACTATAGCGTTTTCTATCATTCTGAGGCAATACACTTTCCCCATGTTGAAACAGTTGTGTTTTCAGACAAAGAATTTATTAGCCGATGGAAAGCAGGTTTATGAAATAAAATGTATTTAAATAAGGTCTATTTTGAAAGGTAGTTTCCTTTGTGTGAAAACATTTGAACCAATCGCGACAGTCGTAAACAAAGACAATAGAAGCTTCCAATTTTCCAATGTTCCCCACATAGGATTACTCTGGTATTTAGATTCAGAAGAGATTTTGTTGAAAGAAAAATAGTTGATCAATTAAGGATAAATAGTTCCCTGAAGTTTCAATTGGTAGATTTTGCTGATTAGGCCAATCAAAAGTATGATACAACAATAGCAAAGTTGTGCAAAAGTTAGCACCTTATCTGCATTCCTTGCCACATGGTGCTATCCTTCTTACATGGACTGTTACTTACATGTAATAGTTCAGATCTGTTGTGTCTCTGTCTTGAAGTCTTGAACTTGCAGTATTAGAATTGTTAAATAGGTGTCCAAAATTAAAAGTCTAGAGTGAATCTCATTTTGAGAGATAAGAAATCTTTTAAAACTGAATTAATTTCAGTTGCTGTTATAGTTACAAATTGTACAAACATGTGTACCAGGCTCAGCATAAACCAAATATCAAAAATCTTGCCCAATAAAAAAACACAAATTATGTGACAATTTTTTTTCCTTTTAAACAGGGCACTAATGAAATATGGACCATTATTCACATTGTCATTCTTAAGCATCTGGTTCCGCTGGTGTCATCCATCAATCCAGTTTGTTGTCTGTCTGTGCTTGTATGACGGCTTTCTAACAATGATTGACTTGAACCATCTTGCATTACTTGCCGACTTGGCACTGTCATCTGAAGATCGGACCTCTCTAAACTGGTACTGCTCAGTATTCAGTGGATGTGGTTCATTGTCTGTGTTTCTGTCATACCAATTTTGGGATAGGGACAACATGACCTCATTCCATGTATTTTGCGCATTACTTGCTGTGTTTTCTCTGGCTGGATTCCTAACAAGTTCTGTTTTGCTGAAGCAGCATTTTCTCTCAAGGAAAGTTAAAGTGGACACTCCTGAGGAAGGAGAGAAGTAAGTTACAAAAGCCGCATATTAAATAATTATGTTGTTATGAAAGACTGTTATAAATTATGTGGATATCATTAATAGTAAAATAAATGTTTTAAGATAAATTTGACTCTCTACAGAATAGAAGTGCAATCCACAATACCAGAGGCTGATCAAACTCTTGAGCTAAAGATATTTGTCAAGCAGCTGATGACGCATTCAAACTTCATTTGGTTTGCTCTTATGAATTTAATACAAGTAAGTTTATGCCATTTCTCATGGATGTAATTTTATTATGCTTTGATGTTAGTAGTAACAAAGTTGAGCCAAGAGACCAAGATAGATCAGTCTCTTGGTTGTGCTGAAAAGAACATCAACTAGGACTGAAATCCCTGCTATTTTCAGCGTTCCTATAAATTTGTGAACTAGTAGCAGACATGAAATAACTTTGAGGTAGAAACACACAGTTTTAAGGTTGTAAAACATGTTTCAGAAGTGCCTCCACTTTGCACCCTTCTGCAGCAACCAGCTCTAATTAAATTGGTATGCACTGTTACAAATTACCTTTTGTTGGCCGTTTTTCAACCTAGACTTAACACAGAATTAAGCACTTAACCCTATGCTATTAAAAGAACTTAGACATCAAGTTAGTGTTTGCCCTATACAAGTTCAAGAACTTAGTATTTAAGATTCCATTTCTAAATTATCACAATCCTGTGTTTCTAAATTTTCTTGGGCAAGGCTGTAGCACCTGTTATCTCAGCAAGACAAACCAACATCATGCTACACGTGTTTGTGAACTTTCAACATCACACATCTTTCAGCGCATTTATTGGTCAGAAAAATGCAGAGCTTTGTGCTCAGAGAATTGCTTTTCAATTCTTGGCACTGCCTCCATGTCTTTTCAACTAAACGTCAAGGAAGTCTTACACATGGGAAAACCCCTCATTAAACAAGCAAGTTAATCATGTTGATTTGACACTTTCATTTTAATTCTCCATGTTAAGTACCCATTGTTTTTCTATCATTGTATTTTCTAGTGCCTTAAAATCATGTTGTTATTTAGTATTCAAATATTCTATTAAGCTCTCTTTTATATCACACCGGCTAGTGGTTCATTTGCATTCGCAACCGATGATGGATGTTGATCATCTGAAACATGTTTTGCAAAGTTAAAACTGCTTGTTTTTACCTCAAAGTTCCTATAAAGGTTAGATGTGGGCAAATTCTTATGCAATTGCAGTGAAAATGGAATAACTTACACCCGCTTTCAGTGTTACGTGCATAGGCGATATCTTTGTTCATCTTTTGACATGCCATCTTTCGACATGCTATGTAACGGCTGTTTAACTGTGAAACAGGCAATTTTTCATATTATTAGTGGAAGAAATCACAAATAAATGATAATTACTGACCTGACATGGCTGAAGAAGTTTGTGAACATTGCATGTTTCTAGATTTACAGGATAATTAAACGATTTGTGTGTAGTCGACCGGCCGCTCAATGGTGACTTCCGGTAGAATTAGGCCGTTAACGCGTAAGTATTCGAACAATGTAAACATTCAACACAGTCGATTTATCTCTCACAGAATGACTTCTTGATACTCCTAACCTTAGTTTGATAACAAATAAATCCATATTTTATCGCTAAAAGTCGAGTTCGACCGTAAAAGAGTCCGTTGTGGTAACATTTTGATTTCGGCCAGGTTACATAGCATGTTGAAAGATGAACTAAGATGTTGCCTATGCACGTAACACTGAAAGCGGGTGTAAATACAGGAATTACACCAAGTTCTAAATGCACTGGGAAAGAGGAGAGGTTGTTCTATTAGACCACATCTGTAAGACTGAATAGTGCTGATTTGAGAATGGGTAGTATTTTGATAATCTTGAGGCTTAGGGTAACAGGATGCATTCTTCAAAATAAGTACACTGTCGGCTAGCTGACCAGGGGTTCAGTGGTTCCTGTCTTTATAGCGTGCATGTTGAGCCTTTCCACCATACTTTGTTTGCTTTGCCCCAAACAATCCCATAAGTGCTTGCACTGATATGAGTTGCTGCTTATTTTATGTTGTATATAACATGACTTATTATGCAGGCTGTGATTGGTCAGTTTGATGGTATTCTGCCTTATGGCCAGCAAAAATTTGAAGATATTCCCGAACCCATGTCTTGAAATACAGTTTCTTCCATAGAACAACTGACCAGTGAAATCAACTACCCTTAGATAGTTGTGTTTCTGATAATGTAAATATTTTTAAGTCTAGAGTTAAGAAATTTTTTAGCGGAGCTCTGGCGGCCCTTTGCCAAGCGGAGCTCCATAAGTATAGAAAAAGGAAGCACACATATGCATAAAAATAGGAACCCATGCAACTCTTTTCTTATGGTCAAAATGGCTAGCAGCATGGATCACGGGCGCGTGTGCCCAACGACAACGACAACGAACGATGATGACGACGAACGATGTCGCACAACATGGCGGCCATCCAGCTAATACCAAGTCATGCAGTTTTGGATTACAGCGTATATTATCTTTGATACTAGACATTCATATTATGTTTAATTGACAGCTGTCATATCAACAAATCTGCTGACCAGTATCACGTGACCATATCGTGGGCTCAGGTCTAGAGCTCATCGAGGTCACATGTTTTTTTTTTTAATTTAACTGCTGCCCAAGTGCTGGTTTTTGTTGGGATTGCAGTCTCATGTCAGCTTAAATTGTTGGAAACGGGGCTGGATTGTTTGGAAGCTGGTTAACGGTAACCCAAGTTTAAAAGTTAACCAAATTATAACTTTTTCTCTTGTACAATTTTTTTTTCGCTGCCTTGTTTTGTGTATATGGTGATCATTAAAACTCAAAACAGGAGGCCAAACAGTATACAGAAAACCTCACCGCAAAGTTTACAAAACTCAAATCAAAATTACACCTTTTCCTGGGTTAGCTTAATCGTGTTCTGATCAACCTGGCCCTGGAGCTACGCTTTTAGGCTGGCCTAAATCTATATATTATTGATTTCTAAGTAGTTTTTATATTTTAATGTATTTTATGAAACTATTACTTTATTGTGTTTTTATATGTTTTTAGGTGATCTGTTTTTATATGGGGTCTGGGACTCCTTTGCAGTTCATCCTTTGGTTTTTAACCATTGATTGTAATAAATAAACTAATAATGAATATCTTACCAATCTCATCATCTCGGTCGGCACTGTAAGTTACGGATCCTTTATTTCCTTTCGATTTATTAGTTGAAAGGGAAAAATTTTGTGTTATGAGATTGAATGATGGGAGTCGAAGACTATTTGGACGCCCCCCACGAAGATTTGTCAGCCTTTCGCTTTTCGCAAGCATAACTATGTCGCAAGCAACCAAGACGCTGAGAGCAAGCATCAGAAAAAGCGAATACAGGACAAGCAACCAGGATTTAATTGCCCTTATTTTCTTGCAGGTATTTCACTGTCATTTCAACAGCAACTTCTTCCCACTCTTCCTGGACAAGTTACTTGGGGACTCAATTTCTCCACAGACAGGTGCCATCTTGTTGGGCGTGTCGTTTGTTGCCCCACACATCAACAATCTTTATTTCTTGGGTTTATGTCGTCGTTTTGGAGTGTACTCTGTCATCAAGTGGTTATTCTATGTTAAGCTCGGGTTGAGTGTCATAATGCTGATGGTTGGACCGAACTGGCCTATTTTGCTTTGCTTTTACATAGCGAGGTAAGATTTAGAGTATTATTCCTTGTTTTCTTTCCAAGATGGCGCTGGAAGACATCCTGCCATCTGATTGGTTTTTAACGTGTTCCGAATAGGCCATTTCCGAGTTCCATTGTGCCTCTGTTTCAAAACGAGTCTGAGTGCGAAAAAATTCTTATGAAAATGACTTTGATTTGCATGAAAATGAAACTGCATGCAGAACTCATTTTCATATGAAAGGTTTCACACTTAGACTAGTTTTGAAACAGAGGCACAGCAGAACTCAGAAATGGCCTATTTTTCTTTCTCTGACCACGATCGCGGTAACACGTGCTCGATTTGTGTGTGGAGAAGGCCAACAATAACAAATGTGGTCTGACTGAGAGGGAAAAAAATAAGTTATTTACCGGCTTAGGGTCGGTCCTTATAGTGAAAAACTATGACCTCGGACTTGAAAAGACCTCGGTCACAGTTTTTCACTATACGGACCTCCCAGCTGGCAAGAAACTTAGCTGTAAAGTTCATTCATAAGTTATGGCCTGGAGCATATCGTTCTAGATCTGTCTGGGCTTGAATGTGAATAAAACCTAGAATTCTCCATACAACATTGCTCTGGGCAGTCTGAGGACAATTGACAAATATTTTTTTTACAGATGATGTCGTCACTTTTTACAGTACAAGGACTAACTGTTAATTCTCTTTGCTGTTTTCAGCAATCGGGTGTTCACAGAAGGAACTTGTAAACTTCTCAACCTGATCATAAGTGATCTCGTGGACGAAGATTTTGTCCTTCACAACCGTAAACAAGCTATATCAGCCTTAATATTTGGAACTTCAGCACTTTTCTCCAAGCCTGGCCAGACGTTAGCACCACTTATAGGAACATGGCTTTTAGCAGAACAGACCGGTCACTCACTCTTTTACTCGGACGATCTTTGGGCGTCTTCTTCCAACAGCAGAACTAGTTTTCATGACAGTACTAATAACACGTTACGCTGGGGGTGTTTTTATGTTCTCGTTTACGTTCCAATCGCGTGCGCATCCATCCAGATTCTCGCGTGGACGCGGTTTAAATTGCACGGGAATAGACTTCAGTGGGTGAAACAAATGCGCGAAGGGCGATGGTTTTCATCTTCGGAGGTTTAAAATAAATGGTTTAAAATAGTCCTTCGAGTTTCACTCGCACAACGGAAAGCATGCCGCTGTTGCCAGTGGAGAGTGCTACAGACAGCCATTTGACAACACTTCGTTGGTTTCCAAACTTTGCAGTCAATCAAAGTAACAAACACGTGTTCAAGATACGTAGCTTTTACTAATTACTGGCTAGTTCATGTGAACTCAACATATTAAAACATGTCAAATATTTGTGAATCAGGACACAAGCGAGTGTCTGTGATACAACGAGTTTCACGCTAAAATTCTGAAAATTGGCCAGCTAATCAAGCAGTTCAAATCCTTGAAGATGTTTTTTATTAAAAACGAATTTTGAAGTTTCTGGGAAAATTAGCACCTTATTTGTAAATAAAACATATATTTTAGATAGGATAAGATAATTTTACAGAAATACAATGGAAAATATATTAAGAGTTTTACGAGCAGTAGCGTCTCTGGTAAGTTTAAACTGGGCATGTGGCCGATCTGTAGTTGATACTCTTGAGATACAATGAATGAAAAATAGGCATAGCTATTCCTCACGGCAAGGAGAACAAATTGAGAATGAAATTAAATCTTTGTCCCCAAGAAATGTGTTATTTTTTTTTTTGTTTCAGTGCTTTCTTGAAGTCTTGTCTTTCCTTTTCTGCCTTTTTATCTGACTGTTTGAGAGCTGAGATAAAATATAAGCGACAATAACTGAACTTCTTTGCCGTGGAAAACATTTAAATTTGACGCTACATAAAATTTTGGAAGCTGGAAGTTAGCATTTCTGTCACACAACTCGCGCTCCCCTCTCATACGAAAACTTAACAGTGATGCGTTTGTAATAGCTGAAAATCTTATGATTGAAATGAAAAAAAAAACTATTCTTCAGACGCGTTTAATAGCATAATACAAATCATTTGTAAAATTCTATGGCGTTGAAGACAAGAAACAAGATGGAAAAAAAGTCATGAAAATACTGCCAAACTTTCTCTCGTTTTCGCCATTGTGGCCTTTCCAACGCCATACCATGCAGTTCAATTTTGCCCGTTTAACCGGCTTTTCAGCAGGAAAAAAATTGCAAATTAACATGTGGTTGCCCTTGACTGACATTGCATCATCTGAGTACATCTCAATCACGCGTGATAACGCGCACGCGAAAACATTTCATGCGTGTAAACGAGTGGTAATTGTCACGTACCGGAAGCCGGTGACCACTGACCACCACTCACTAAGCTGAAAAGAAAGAGGCATTCATAGAAGATTTGAACGAAATATGTATAGTGCCCTCTAAACGTTCGCGGTATGTACCGATATATCGAAAGCAAATTTTTCAGTTTTTTATAACCTTTTATCCCAGTCGTGCAACGTCCAGCTAAAAATGTGAGACGTGACCTCTAGCGTAAAGCGAGTTGCTTTGTTAGACACGTGACTATTCTTGATGAAATAGTCTAACAATAAAGGATAGAGATTTATCCAATGAGAGCACGGGGTGTGTAGTGTTTACAATTTCTCGTGATCGAATTCGGTTCAATTTCCACTGTTTTGTCCATATATTTATATCGCTCAAGGCGTTGAACGGGGAAAATACTAAACCAGAAAATTGTATTTTTTTTCTGCAAAATCTTACTGGCATTTTCATAGCTCATGTGGTGAGGAGTTTCAAACCCGATCAATCAAGCCAACTCGGTTTCTCCTGAGAAGGATTCGGAGTGCGAGATTAAATAGGTGAGTACAGTGCTGTAATATTTGGTGAAATTCAATATTAATCCGTAGGCCCGTTTGGGGCAATATAGGACTTGCTACACTGTACTTAGAATGCTCGTAAAACAGATATCCAATGTGGGATTAACTAGATCATCGTGATTCTATATTCTATAGAATCCGTTTATTATTTTTAATGTTGGTTGGCTTTGTTATTATTTTGCGGTTGAGTGGAAGCACGTACATCAAAAACGTGGCAAAAACAAAACCACGCCCGCGAGTAGTGTGTGACAACTTCAAACACGTTTGGTGCGTGACAGCTAGCAGTCATGCACAGGTATCAAGTACCTGCTTTTTATAATGATTATTAATTATTCGTGAAGGAGGTGGGGGAGGGCAGGGCGAAGGTTATAAATGTACTTGCATAGGACTTTTAGCTCTAAAAAAATAATTTAAAATGATCGAAAGAACGTGCGATCTTTTCAGCCGGGATGTGCATGGATGTGCTCTCTTCCAGGTTTTTGTAACTTTTTTCTGGGTGGAAAGAGTATTTCAAGTGTACTTGGTTTTATCAGGCGTCCCTTATATATTTTTTTTATAAGGGACGCCTGATCGCAGGTTAACTTGGTTTAGATTTTGAACTCTAACCACATCTGGAAAAATTGCAAGAAAAACGTGCAATGTTATTGAGATGATATATGATATGTGTTATGTCTAATGTCTAATGTCTAAAGTCTAAAGGCACCTGCCTTGATTATTTTTTTTTTCTCTCTCTCTCTCAAATCGCTTAGAACAGTCAATGCCCCACTCTTCCCCAGATAAACAAGGCCAACCAAACCCCTCCCCCACCCTCTTTATTATTGAATCGCCAATCAGAAGGCGAGCGTAATGTCACCTGACTCAGCTGCGACAAAAACAACAAACTTTCCAGAATCAGAAATAATCTCCCTCACACTGGTTTGTTTTACAGTATTTCAAAGCTTTACTCATTCAATTTTGTTTGTCGCGGCCCGGGCTAGCAGGGATTGCCAGCAAGGCTTTTCTGCAAAGCGTTCTATGCTAAACTTTTTCTCTCTCGCTCTGGACCGGTGAAAATGGCCAGTTCCCCTTCCTCCGTCCCTGCAACCACATTTCCAACTGCATCCACGAAGAAGATGCGTGTTCGAAGCAAGTCCACCTCTGCGGTTGAAGACGTCAAAGAACTTCCACCGAAGAACGAAAAACGGGTAGTGGAAGCTGTTCATACGAGCCTAAAGAATGGTATTAACGGGGCGCAAAATGGCGATGAATCCTTGTTCGTGAAAGCCACGAAAGACAAACATCACGACAGAAAATCTCGAAGCGGACGCCGTGGTTTACCGAAGAAAGGTGAGCAAGTTTAGCCGTGTCTTTTGTTTTGCAAAGTGCTGGGATATTGCATTTTTGTTCGACTGGCATGTTGTCGTGCAGTTGCACTTGTAGTTGACTTAAATTTCGGATCTTTAAACGAGCTATGGTTTCGTATCAAAACACATCTCGGTTCATGAATATTGCATATGGTGCGGTTGATCTGAAGCCCTGCCACGCGGCCGACGTGAGCAGTGAATTTGCTCTGACTTGAAATGCATTTGCTCTTTTGCCAGCAACAAATCTAGCTTAAAACCGAGTCCTGCCTTATCCACGACCCGTCTTCGCCATTTTGTAGCCTTTCGTGCATTTGCCCTTGCATGTTCAAGGTGACAAAACCTTGGCTGATGCAAATTTGTACAAATTGCGTCTACGGACATGTACAATACTGTTTTCAACATCTTTTGTGTAAAGGAGTTATAATCCTTCAGTGTAATGTGCATAACATTTCCGTGTTTGTTCTTCAAATTAAATGGCTAGAACTTGACGTTTTTCCAAGCTAGAATTTCGGAATAGTGTTTCCATGCGTGCACTCTTGTGTGGAAAATTCATCGAAGCATACAAATATATTGCGTACTGTTCGTACGTACTCACGTGTAAGATTTGAATAAATGTTTTGCTAGAGAAAGATTCTTTTGCAGCTATTTCAGTAGCGTTGCAAATGTGGCTTTTTTAACGCTTTTTCATGCGGAGTGACTCGTAAAGTTGTTCGTTACAAGTTCACGGGTTTTACATATCATCTGAGAGATTGTATTTCTGTTCAAAATGTAAACAAACCTTGACTGATTTGTTTTATTGCTAATTTCATTGCAATTTCCAAGTGATGCGCGAATCACGAAGCGTTCAGTACACAAAGATTTTCGCGTTGTTTAATCCTCTGAGGCGAAAGGGGCCTTCATAACGTCCAGCTGTATATACAACTGCTTCCCATTTCAAGATTTGTTTAGGGAGCTCTTTCCCAGTCGGACTGGACTGTTCCTTTATTTTGATTTGCAACCGAACTTTTAAGGTGAATCAAAGTGGAGAACAGCTCTGTTATTTGTTTAAAGCAAGAAATAATTTATTTCATTGGCTGAATTTACAAATTCTGAATAATTATTGAATTTGTGTAGTCTGACCACAATGGTAAAAAACCTAGTTTACTAACTTTCCTTCATCTGCGGTTTTGCATATATTTTTCAAACAAAGCATGCTATAAATCGAACTCTGAAAACTATTGAATTTAGATTCCCCTTGTAACAAAGATTACTAAACATCCTGAATGTTAAGACATGGTTTGATAAATTTTCTGCAAGAGAAAATCTCTTCATTTGAAAATAAAACAACAATTATATTATAATTGCCCCCAGGTTTCATTGGTATGCAAATGTTTTTCCAGAAAATATTGTACTAACAATAAGTCAATAATTATTTTGCACACCCTTTTACTAGACTGGTCCTGAAGACAGTACATCCTGATATGAGTGCATGTCAGCTCGTGTTAACCAGACTGTTTCACTTTAAACATATGTAATAAATTTCTTTGTAAATTTGACATCCTCAGTAGTCTAGTTTCAAGTTAGCCAAGGTTGCAGGATAAACAAGACAAAAGAGGCATTTGTTCAGTGAAATAAAATATTCATTAACACTAGTTGGAAAGTGCAAATGAAAAAAAAATATGCACAGTAATATATATACTGAACTAGTTCATGACATCACTGCTGTTTGTGAACATTTGCATACTTCTGGTTGAGACTGTAGAGGTGTGTATTAAGTTTATTCATTCAGCCAGCTTTGTTGGCTAAAAACTGGACTCTGAGAGATCCACCTCAGCTTCTTTATAAACTGTGATCTATTTTAGGTTTAAAAATTGTAATGCTTGGGCAGTGTATGTTTCCAATTATTGCCATGTACATAGATTGATTAGGAGATTAATCACAATTAAATTTCAGGTGGAGCTGGAGGAAAGGGTACCTGGGGAGCCATTGGTGAAGTGCTGAATGAAGAAGATTTAAAAATCAGAGACCAGCATGATCCGAACTATGAATCAGAGGAAGATGAAGATGTGAGAGTTGCATCTGAATAATAACCTTAGTCATTAGTTTTTTAGACCTTATAGTTTTTGAATAACTTGCAAGAGCAAACCATGAGATTGTTATTTTCTTGCTACAGTATAACCAGAACTTTACATACATGTTAGAAACAAATTCATACTACCAAGGATGACTAGGCTAGCGCTCATGGTTGTTTAAAATGAATTTCTCAGGATCTCATGATCTGCTGATCACCAGATGGAGTTCACTTGGTGCTGGTTATTGGCAACTTAACTTTGAAGTCACTGTCATATGAAACAGTAATTGAAAAGCAGAACTGACAATTTTTTTCGCACATTACTTGCTAAAGCTCAACCCTAAGATCTGGGCAGAATGAAGTGATCTCAGCTGGCATGACCTTTATTGGGTAAATTAACAAAAACCATGTCCTGGAAGTTCTCTTTTCAACATTTACTCTTGAGTCGGTATCACAAAGCCATTATTTTAGATGATTACCGTGATGTCCATCCGTGACTGCTATTTCAACAATTTATTGAATAACGAGAAACCAGTTTATTGTCCAATGACACTGGAATTAATGTTCACTCATTTAATATGTACACCAAGTTTAAGGTGCCAACATGTATATAGAATATTGCTTATTTAAGTACTTCAATCTTAAGTATCAGTCTATAGATAGTTTTTGAGTAATATTAGTATCTAGTTATTAACCTCTTACTAAACGCGCGCAAGTGCAGTACTGGGGAATATTGGTCTGAGGCTGTGCCAGTACAGACCAAGCGAATACAAAAACAACCAAGGGCCAATATTTCCCAGTACAGCTCGAGCTATCTAGGTTAGTAAGTAGTTTATTATATGGTACTCAGGCCATGCTTGTTTTGAATTTGCTAGCTTTCGAAAACAAAAAATACACAGCCGACAACCGCAACCGTTTCCATGGAAACGGTCTGTATTGCAAAATCCTGACCAGGAAAGAACCAATCAGAACGCTTGGGTTTACCTTGCCATATAATAATTGCTACATATTGCTTAATCTGAAATTTATTTCTTAGGAGCCTTTTGCAATAGAGGAATGCAAACCAGAGCTGACTGAGGAAGAGTTTAGCACAAACATCACGCCTATTGTACAGGTAAACAAGTGTGTTCAAGATTTCTCCACAGGTATTTCCCATGATCAGAAGCTAACTTGCACCAGTTGATATAATTATGGCTTATCGACAGCATGTAAGAAAATTGTTGTATCCCTTCACTTCCATTTTTGACTGGATTATTGGAGTAACTTAATTAAAACGTTACTGCCAAAAGTGACATCTTGTGCCCAAACAGACTGGGGTAACAACTTGCTAATAACCTCAAAATTAAACTATGACTTAATTATGTTTGTTTGCAAACACATTATTTATTATGTGTGTTTTTATTTTCAGGAGTACTTTGAACATGGGGAGACAGAGGATGTCGTGGTTAGTAGTTAGTAGAAACCATTTTGCAATACTGGCATATTAGGGTCTTGCTAGACTTGAGTAGTATTTGCAGCCATTTGATCACCAGATAGTTCTGATTTTAATTTGTTATGGCCAAAGTAGAAGAAAGTTTTTTAGACAAAAAGTTTTAATGACATAAAGTATGTGAGGCATAGTTTGGTACTTAAGTCAGACTCTTAATTAGCTGAAATAAACAATAGTCAGGATTGATTAGCTAAGTGCTTTTTTGTCTGAGCTGTCACATAAAGATATGGAGATACTCTAGAGGGATAATTGTGTGGATTTGTGAAGCACCTTTGACAGAATTCGTTTAATTTGGTGCTTTGATATACAGAATTTTGTGTTTAAGGTATCATGGTAGGTGGATTGACAGTGTTTGGAAATCACGCTCTTACGCTGGCACTTTGAAAGAAACTGCAATCAACCAATACATTTTCTGAAAGCCTAATAGTTATAGAATACAATCATATTTTTGAAATCTCCTAAAAAGTTATTGTCGCAGTGATTTGAAAAGAAATACCCAGGAACACTGCTTTGCTTAAAATGGTTCACTTCCATGCGAGAATTATCAGAGTGGCGCAATTAACATCGGAAATGTTTTCTCACACATCCTCGAAAAGGGTGTCTGCGATTTTCCAGATGTGATTTGGTTTTCTGTCTACACCCTCCTAAAATCTGTTATTCTGAACATGGGTGTTTCCTTGCACTAAAGAGGTCATAACTCTGAAACGGAAGCGAAATTAAACAAAGCCCGACACGCTTTTTCGAAGAAGATAACCATGCCTTGTGAAGCCAAAAAGAAGAAATCTCGAGGCCTACATCGTCTACATCTACATCTGTGCTTGACTCTTTTGCTGTGGAAGTTTTGGAATTGCGTCTGTTCTCCAGCAATTTCATGTGACTAGCACTTGCTGTATTTGACCTTCAACTTCATTGGCGGGACTATTGTCCTCGAGTTCCTTCAACCATTCTTCCCAGTTTAAACAATGCGACCTGCTCAGATCAGGAGCCAACGATTTTGTTCGACGCTGAACCTGCTGGTTCCACCAGATTTTTGCCTCTTCGTCTTCTTCAGAGACAAAAATGGGCAAAAAATTTTCTTGCGGGTTTTCGTCCTGACATAAAGAAAACTTGACAAAAACGAAAGCTAACTCAGTTGCAATAAAACAACCAGATTGAGAACAGTTCACGTGCGCAAATAAAATTTTTACGATAACTGCAGAAATTCACGCTCCCTCCTTGGCTAATTTTTATTGGCAATATGCAGACAGACACATGAATTTAAAATTCATGCAACGCATCAGCGAGCTAGGGCTGGCAATTAGACAATTTGTTATCGTAAAAAACAAATTGATGTCAGTTTTTAATGCGTCTGTCCTGTTATTGATAATGAATTTTGTCATGTAACATTGTCAAAGTAGTCTGCGGATCCACTCGGCTATCGCTTCGTGGATCCATGGCTACTTTGACAATGTGATGACGGAACTTATGATCAATAACAGGACAGACGCATAAAAAACTGACATCAATTTGTTAAATCTCACCGCAATCCGCATTACATGTGACAACTGGTGGTGAATTTTAATTAGAGGTGTCAACACACAGTAAAAGGTTTAATGAGATTCAAAAATAGTTTTTCTCTTTATTGGAAAAAATAAAAAAGCTTTTTTCTCTATTTTTGCAAATTATTTTTTTTAATCTTCTCAATTTGAACAGCGAAAAAAAGATCCACCTACCATGATACCTTGATTACGGCTTCTCCCTCCACCCCCCTCCCCAAAAAAGACTTCACGTAAGACAGTTACATCAAGGTAAAAGGATTTTCAAAGCTTAAAAATTAAAGAAGTTCACCCATTGTTGATCTTATATCTTTTTTAATTGTAGCTGTCATTAGCAGAACTTAACATCTTTTCAAGGAAATTATTTTTCTTAATCTTCTCAATTTGAGCAGCAAAAAAAAAATCTACCTACCATGATACCTTAATTACGGCTTCTCCCTCCACCCCCCTCCCCAAAAAAGACTTCACGTAAGACAGTTAGATCAAGGTAAAAGGATTTTCAAAGCTTAAAAATTAAACAAGTTCACCCATTGTTGATCTTATATCTTTTTTAATTGTAGCTGTCATTAGCAGAACTTAACATCTCTTCAAGGAAATATAAGGTAAATGACTACTTTAAATATCTGACTGTATTTGTTAATACAAATAGGCTCTCTTAGCTTCTTCATTTAGTCCTCAGTCATGTTATTAAACTGAATTTCCCACCCGCCCCTCTATCCCATTTTCTCCAAAAAAAAACCATACCAGTAATATTTCTAAGGTCTAAACTTAAGGAGAATGAGTCAGTACTCCTTTATTATGTAACTTCAATAATTAAAACTAAACAGTTCAATCAGAGGATTGGGAGGAGGACGCGTGAAATTTGAATATTTGGACTCCTGAGTAGGGATACATTATTAGCCTAGTTATAAATGGGGTGAGAAGCCACTTCTTGAGGTGGCTAGTGCTGTCAAAATTGAGTTTCACAACAGTTGCCAATTGTGTGGTAAACAATAAGTATTCTAGTTCATATTGTGTGATTGTCGGTTGACGGTAACTCTGAAAAGAACTATTAGTGACTGACGTTTTGACAAGTCACCTTCAGAGTCAAACTGTGAATAGTGTTTGTCAGATCAGTCAATGATACAAGTTTGGTCTGCATGCTGAAAATGATTGGTCAGTTTAGCCATGATTGGCTGAAAGATTCGCGTAAACTTTGTCATCAGTCATTGGTCAGTTTCGATCTGTCTGTTTGTTAGTGAAATAGGTTGTTTTTGGTCCATCTATTGTTAGTTAAATTGCTTCTTTGTTAATGTAATGTTCCCTTCTGTAGGAGGTGCCTTATTTCAAGTGTGTTTTCACAAATGACTTTCTTTCACTTGCAGGTTCCTGCCTTGGCAGTTTCTCTTGCATTAGAGAAAAAGGTAAGTAAGCTGCATAATGGATTGAAATTTTATAATTCAGCCTATATATTCTAACCATACTAATGTTGTTGGGACCAGCTGTGATAATCATGCATTAAGTGACACAAACACCATCATTTTTACTCAGATAATGAAAACTAATTCCTTGCAAAATAAATAGAACACAGAGTTCCACCTTTAACTGTAGTTTGAGCAGCAATTATTGTTTGCAATAATATCATTATAATTATTATAATGATATTCCAAAACATACTGAAATCTAAAAACTATGGATGTATCTTTAAATTCAAAATTTTTTAAGTTGGATTGATCAGGGCAGTCATAATTATTGTGGTTGTCACACTTTGGATGGTGGCTTCTTTAATTTTATAATTTTCTTGTTTCACAGGCAACGCAGAGAGAGATGGCATCAATCCTGATCTCAGACTTGTATGGCAGGCACCTTAGTCAACATGACATAGCTCAAGGTATGTTCTGAAAAGCACCATACTCTGAAGTGTTTCATATTGGTGACTGCAGTTATTAGCAATACATGTAATTCTAAACCTTAGCCTTTTGTGCTTTAATCAGTTTTCATACATACCAGATTAAAACCAAATTTGTGTGCCCTGTAATCTTGTCTTTAACCCCGAGGTGGGTGGAGAGGGGGGCAGGGCTTCTGATATTACGCGATGGTGCGATTTCGCATAATCGACCTAAAATCGCAACAAATCGCATTATTCATGAAAAATCGCACAATTTGTTCAAAATCGCACAATTTAAGAAAAGAAAGACCAAAATCTCGCTTTGTATTAAGTTCTCCGATATTTTAATCGTTATGTAGGGGCGTTTTATCTTTCAAATGGCAGGAAGCGTTCGTTCGTTGAACAAACGATCAACAAGGCGTTTTATGCGTCATTTTACATGTTGGGGACCTGGTGCTAGTTTTCAATATTAGGCGAGTGATCATTGGCAATCCATCTTTCTAAACACACCAATTACAATCGTTGATATATTTTAAAGATGTCATTTGATCCCTTCATACTTAGGATGTAAGTATTAAGGCATGAATACTGCTCGATAGTCGAGTCGCTTGCAATATGTAGCGTATCTTCTTTTAATTGAAACTCACATCTTGATGGATAAGTTTGTCGTTAAAACGCCGAGCACTTCTTCAGAGGAGAAAAAAAATCGCACCTTCCTGTGAATATTTCGGCGAACGACAGGGCAAGGAAGTACCCTGAAGGAACGTTTCATGTTGACGATGATCTGTTGTTCTGCTCTTCCTGCAACATAGTAGTGGATCATCTACGAAAGTGTGTGGTGGACAAGCACCTTGAGGCAGAGTCACACAAGCGGAACACGGAAAAAAACGCGGTTGGGAAATATTGCCCCAACTACATTAATTTAGTTGTCTGCTTTTCTTATTAGAGGTGATAACTTCATGCATGCCCAGCAAGAAAATACACGTCAATAGAGGTCGATATTAAACATATTTATCACTGCAAATGAGCTATGCTTGTGTCCACTGGAGTTGTTTTCGGTTTAATACGTGTATTTGCATGTAACACTAATTGACCCAATTCACAATCTGAGCTGATTTCAAGTATTTAAAATGAGGCAACATTTCAAATGATTTATTTCAGCTGTTTCCATCATTCCTATGTGCTCTAATTGCTTCTTGAACAGCAAAAAATGAATCGTGCTCCTCTAAGACCTAATAAAACAAGATTAAATTAGCTAAAATGAAATCGCATAATTTATCGCATAATAGACCTTTCTTGCCGCATAATGAGACTTAAAAGGGCCGCATAATTTCCTATTTTTTTCGCACCCTATCAGAAGCCCTGGGGGGGTGCGGGGGCAGGGTACTCCCTTATGTAGGCTATAGTATGTTCAGCCCCAAAGGTTTTGGTTTTTCAGCTGTTTTGGTCATAGATAGGGTATCGATTTTAGCTAATTTTGGCCATTTTGGTTATAGATAGGGTATGGTTTTTGTACTCTAGCCTTGATATGGGTATGTTCTTAATCCTATCTAGAAGCCACTTGTGCATCAATATCGAAAAGAAAATCAACAAATACCATTATGTTTACGGTAATTTAACATTGGTCTGAACTAGGGATCCAATTATAGCGCAGGTCTGAAACAGGATTTTGATGTAAGGTTCAGGTCATAAGTAGGCTTTCAAATTTTTGGTCAGGTCATACATGTAATAGGGTAGGGAATATCACAGAGTTTGGTCATTAATTAAATTTTGGGTTTTGGGAAGTGGGCTGCACACCTCTACCCAATTTATCTGGGAGTTATACCCCCCTGGGTCTTTAATATTCTTTATTTGATAAGATGAAGACTTTAATATGATCAATGTGATTTACAATTTTAGAGAGCTGAAGAGTATTCTGCTTTGCCTTTGCAGGATTTCAGCAGCTGTTAGATGACCTTGATGATCTTTGTCTGGATACCCCTGATGCTCCTGAGGTGATGTACCTTGTGGCTGTAGTCTTTAATACAGATACTTCTTAAGTTAAACATTCATATATGGCAACAACAAACTAAACATATGTGTGTGTTACATAGTAGGCATCAAATATTGATTTTGTTCAACTGCATTGTCTAAAATATGTATATTATAGCTCCTTTTAAAAACTGAATGCTTTCAAATTATCCCAGATGCCATGTTTACTGATCTAAAAAATAATACATTTTTTGACTGATATATTTTGCCCCTCCATGACTAGCTTTCCAGCTATTTGCTCGGCAAACTATCTCACTTTGGCATATGTACCAGTAATAAAGAATGAAGAACTGATGATTTAAAAATGAAGATCAGAAAGAAAACATACAGAAAGCCAAAACTGAATAAAAATGTACATAAGATAATATCTTTATACTTTGCCACTCCTGCAATGGGACTTTTTAGGGCTAATGTAAGCGCACTGAAATGTGGCAGTAGTACTTCATAGGATATGCAGGCTTATGGTTTAACACAAAAATGGATCTGTTTTGTTCTGACATCCAATGCTAAATACAGATGGTGGGAAAATTCATTGCCCGTGCCATTGCTGATGATTGTTTGCCACCAGCATTTGTCGCCAATCTAGGAGACACACCTTCAGGTTCTAATCAAGGGTAAGTAATCTGGAGGCATCTTATATTATTAATAGTCGAATGATTGCATGGCCCTGTCATGTGATCTTGTCAATCATATCTAAGCAGTTGGTAATACAGATAAGGTGCCAGAAATAGACCACTTTCAATATATTAAAATTCAGCATGGCATCAAGGCTTAGAGGACACAAAGAAATAAAATTGAATGACCATGTTTATTCATTTCATTTATTTGTGTCCTCTGCTACATGTAGGCCTTGATATCAAGCTGAATTTTAATATATCGAAAGTGAACTACATGTGTTGAAAAGCCAAGAAAATATTAAAAAGGTGTTAATTTTAAGACCATTCTTGTTCAAAAGTGATGTTTTCTGCAGCTTATGTCCATAGGAAAGTATTTGTCATTCCAGTAATATTTATTATGCAGTGTTATCAATTGCTTAAGTATAGTTATTTGCGCAAAGGTTTTTTGCATGAATTACTTGACTGAGTTCTGGTTATGACAAAGTGCTTGATATTTGTTGAAATAGCAAAGCTTTGAGTGAAGCTGATCTGCTACTGAGAATGAAACATGGAATGGTGCGTTTGGACAGTGTGTGGGGGGTGGCTGGAGGTCGCCGCCCAGTCAAGCATCTTGTAAAAAAGGTGAGTTTCAAAGGACTTTAGGTCAGCCACATACGAAAATCAAGTTACTAACTAAGTTAGTCTGTTGTAATGCCACAATAGAGTTGGCAAAATAGCAATGACACAATATGTATAACTTTTGTTTTTCAGATGATCTTGTTGCTCAAAGAATACCTAAATTCAGAAGATATTGAAGAAGTGAGTCAACTTAAAATGTGTATTTTAGCTTTTCTAGATCCTGTCAGGCAATAGGCCATGTTCGGTATATCAGTGTTCTAACATGGGTCTGAGGTTTTCAGGTAGCAATATTATTGCAAATTTTTTTGAGGTTTCTTTTGTCTCTCAATTCCCAAAAGAGACGCCGATGGCTCAAAGCCATGTTTAAATATTGATATATCCAATGTGGCCTGTTAGCACCATCCAAGTTTGCACCACAGAGATCTGAATATCAGAATTGTTTACCCTGTTAGACTGGTATTATCCCATAAGTAGATCTTTGTAGAATTTTTCAGTCAAAGTTTGTAACGTTTTAACTATTTTATTGACAAGTATGAATATTGGCATGAAAGCATTCATGATAGTGACTTGCTTTCCAGTTTGAAAAACTAAATAAATGTAATTTAATTTAATTTATAGTTCTAGAAACTTGCTATGTAACACGGCAAGGTGCAATCAACAGGTTTTACAGAATTTGACAGAATGCACTGCATGATTTGCCATGCATGTTACTTGAATGAATAATTTGCCATTAAAATAAGTTCTTTATCTTGTTTATCACCAGCAGAAAGATTCATTTAAACTCAGACTGTTGATTGGCTTATTTCTTCTTAGGCTAGTCGCTGTGTCCAGGAGCTGGAAGTTCCACATTTCTATCATGAACTGGTCTATGAGGTATATCGGTATTGCAAGTTAGCTCTTTTAGCCTGTGTTGTATATATAGCAATTTGAAACATCTCTTCTTGTCCACTTAAAGCCTACAAATTCATTGGACATTTGCCCCAAACCCCAAAAATTGACATTTCACACATTTTCTCAAGTTCCTGTTTCCTCAGAGGCAACAATGAATTCTTCAAGTTGCCTTGCATTGCATTACAGGTTACTAAACCATTTTCATGATATGTACTCGTTGCTTATAGCTCTTGACCAATGAGTGTGTGAGAATTCGGCCATTTGTTATTTAATATGTCTTGGTTGCACCAAGCTCATTTTCAAATCCTTTCCTTCAGGAACCTTTTTTCTTTGCAGTAGGTTTTCCCTTTTAGTCATTTACTTAGTTTTATCATTCCACAGGCTATCATCATGATGTTGGAAGATGGCCACGAACGAGTGATGACATTGATGAAGAATCTTCTGCAGTTCTTTTCAAAGACCAACATTGTCAAGCCGGATCAGATTAAGAGCGTAAGTTTTGATTCTTCAAAGGAAAACGCTAGGGTGGGTGACTGAGAACTTTCAAATCATATTTATTTGTTTGTGGAGCCCCAATAGACCTTTTTCGCTTGTACATTTTGTTTTCCCAATACAGATCATGTGATGATACTCAGGAGATTTGATCCTTTGTCTTGTTCATTAAAAACAGTACATGGAGACATATTCATGCTTGCATGTACCCTTTTTAATGAACAAAACAAAAGATCAAATCTCCTGAGTATCATCACATGATCTGGATTGGGAAAACAAAATGTACAAGCGAAAAAGGTCTATTATGTCTGTAAGCAATCCACTCTATTCTTATATTGGGTGTTATAGTTATTCATTTTCCCTTACAGTTTCTGTAAGTTCAGGAGACACACACACATATATATATACTTTAAGCTAGAGTTTCCTATGACTATGCATACATGGTATATTCCTATCAGGGGTTTTATTTGACCACCTGATATTTATTATGCACTTGCTGTGGCTTTGGCTGTGGTCCCAAACTGTTCATAATTGACTTTTTTAACAGGGATTTCAACGTGTGTTTGACTCGTTTGCCGACATTCAGCTGGATATTCCACATGCCCACACCCTTTTGGAGAAGTTCACTGACATGTGTGCTCGCGATGGAATCATTCCAATCTCCTTGACTTTGAAAGTTCCTTCTAGGTATGTATTCGCTGAAATTTTTTGAACATTCAAATTTCCGCTGAATAAAAGTGCAGTTCCTCCTCCACGACGACCATTTCGCGAATGACCGATTAGCTTAAAATCAATAGGTGAAATGTAATTGATAAGATACAAAGAGTTTAGAATGCAGCTGCAAGACTAATACCCCATTCACACACACTAAACATGTTTAATTAAACTAGGTTTAGAAAAATGAAAACTATTAAAGAAAAACTGCAACTTTGGCTTTTATTCAGGATTTAGATGAACTTAAACGTGTTTTTTTAATTTGTGCTGAATTTGAAGTAAAAAGCCATCAGTAAGCAGCTTTTATAAAGAAAACAATTTTAAACCGTGTTTAACTAAACAGCTTTTAAACATGTTTAAGCTTTGGTGTGAACGGGGCATAATTTTCAAGCAACCGAAGTTCAACCACATCACACCAGCCTTATTACAGCTTCACTGGCTACCAATTAACTACCGCATTGAATTTAAAATTCTGTTCTTTACCTTGTAAGGTTACTCCAAACCTTCGTGGTTGTCCTCCAGAAAAAAATTCAAAAGTCTTCGTACGCGCGCTGTTTTTTTTATGAAACCCCCACAAACTATATATCAGCATAAAGGACCTTTTAATCATTTTATCAAATTGTAAAGCGCATTTGATCATGTTCGGCACGAAGAATGCGTTATTTAAGTTCCAATTATTGTGGCAATACCACTATTAGTTTCATAGTCGTGATGTGTAGTATGTATATGAAATAATTCATGATGGCAAACAGCCGAAAACGTTTGGTTTAACCTTTTTAATTTTTTAACCTTTTAGCCTTGTATATAGAATACATTTACAAGCGAACATTATGGACGACAATTCATATTTCATTCGTCACTTTCAGTTTCATGGTCAGTTGCCGGGTTTATTCCGCCGCCTCATGTTTCCGTAACAAATGCATTACACTTTATGTGTGCCCTTACGTCGAGGATTGAACGCAAATATTGTTTAATTGGTACTTCATATTTGGTAGGGTTGTTTGACATTTTCATCTTAGGGCCTGTTCACATGGAGGTAGGGGACCCCAGGCAGGTGAGGCCCCCCGCCTTGGTGGAGTTACCAATCTCTCCATACAATCTCTCTTTTTTTTCTTGACTGCTTTCACATGAGGGGTGGGGTACCTCACCTAGGCGGGTTGCCCGGTCAGCCGTGCCGGGTAACCCGCTTAGGTGGGGTAAGTTTTCTCCATGTGAATGCTGAAGGTGGGGTGGGGTGATGTTTAGCTGGGCATTTACGCATTACAAAACCAATTAAAAGGCTGACGGAACGGCTAAAAATGTTAAATTCAATGCACAATATTTCGGTTAGACAAGACTAACCTTCCTCAGGGGCTACACTAAATGGAAAGGATTTTGAGCAGGGCCTGTCGGCAATGTACACAAAGATACGCCGATGTTTAGTTTACCGATTGATTTCTTCGATGAATTTGGGCTGGAAAGGCTCACTGAGCCCGAAAAGCCCTTGAATGAAATGAGCAGTGACTGTAAATAACAGCTTGACAAAAAACTTGTAAGCTCTTATTAAAGAAAGGTTATCACCGAGTAAAAGAAACTATCTGGAAGCATTTGGAAACCTCACCCCAGCGCCCCGGGGTGATAAATATTGCATGTGAACGCTAGCTTTCTTTTACCACAGGTAGGTGGGGTACCTCACTTACTTGAAGTCCCCCGCCTCCATGTGAACAGGCCCTTACTTCATATTTGGCAGAATAGTGTGTGTTTTGGTGAGTTTTTGCCGATGAGGACACGTCGTGATTCTTATTATGTACGGAATTTGAATCTAATTAGCGTTCAATCCTGGACATATCTTAGTTTTAAACCTTAATGGTGCCTTGTTGAGTTCTAACGTAACGATGTTTTTATGGTAAGATTTCAAATGTCTCTCTCATAAACACGTTTCTATTGTGCTTGCAGGGGCCGCAAGCGATTTGTCAGTGAGGGCGATGGAGGGATTGTCAAGTCTTAGCCCGCTTACCTATAAATCCAGGAAGCAATTGACGAGCCAGGCATAATAATTAATAACCTCTAACTAAAAGGGAGAACATTCTGTTTTGAATAAGGGGCACATCTGTCTGTACACTCTGGTATTACCTGGGCACGTGTGACAAAGGGTAAAACTTGGCCCGTCATGTGATGATATCTAAAAGTCTCTTTATAAAGTCGTTCCCCTCCCCCTTCCCCCTTCTTTTCTCTCTCTCGCCCCCTACTTGCAAATTATACGTTGGCATTTCTTTTGTTATATCTGATTTTTCTCACTGTTAATAATCTGTAAAGAATTGGGAAAAATACAATTTTGAAGTAGTGCACGGGGCCGCTTGGGTTCCTAATTTATCACTGTCGGTTAATATGACTCAAAATAGTACTATTGCTTTTTTAAGGGTTTGCGGTGGTCTTGTGCAGTGCGGTTGCTTAGAGTTCTGCTGTAAATAAAAGATTTTAGTTTGCCGTCAATACTCGTAAAAAGAGTTTTAGCATATTAGGGGAATTACTCTGTGTGCTTCACATCTAAAATCACTACTTATTTGCGCAGTATGTTGTCAGCAATAGCGAATTATTAACTTCCAAACTCCTTGGGCGTGAAAAATTGGAATGGGTACTGTAAGCGCTTACAGTACTTGAAACTGGACGAAGTGAATTTGGATTGGGTATTTCTTTAATGTGAAAAAAGTATTGGGAGGAAAATCTCTTTGATCTTTATTGTTTAGATACAGGTTGTCTTAGCTGATTTTCTTATTTGTCTATTTCTGTCGGTCTGTTAATGTATTCTTGGTTTGATATAGCTTATTACTCTAATCGTGGTGCAAGTTGCTAGGAAAAAAATATTTTTAAAATTGGCCTGTGAACTGTGCGACATATAAAAGCCCTCTTGTATTTTTTTTCTGTGGTATGTGTGTATTTTCTTGTGTAATCATGAAAATCAGCCCAGAACATACCCTTACTTATTCAAACTTTTTGTCTCCCTTCTCTATGTGAGAATTGTACAGAATCTCTGGCTTACAGAACTTTATAAACAAATAAAAAATTCAAACTCTTCGAGTGTCGCCTATTTGGTGAATCGTTCCTTCAGGTTGCTTGCGGGTTTAGCTAACGAGGTCAACCCTGCTGCTTACCATCTTGTCGAAGCCCTCGTGGAGTAAAGTTTTATTCGTTTAAAACTGTGGCCAAGTCTGAGATTCTCGTGAAGATGAGGCTGAGAATAACTTCTGTCGAAAACTTCAACAAACGGCCCTTCTGTTCCTGTTCTAAGTTACACGTGAACATTTCACATCGTCGTTGAAATCATCAACTCAAGTTAATGCAAAAAATATATTGGCAGAATTCAGTGGCGAAGTGTCGACAAACTGAGTGAATGTTCATGGATTTTAATAGTAACAGTAACTGGATCGAGTCGAGTACAGTTCAGGGAGTAATCGTGCGAAGCGCGAGGCCGATTTGAAATAAATACAGTCAACTTTCTCTAAAGGACACCTGGTGCTGGTTCCGGCCGTTTCTCAGTTATTTTACTATAACCAAACTCTCTATAAGACGGACACCTCCATAAGACGGACAACGGACACTTTAAAATGGTCAACGGACACTTGTGGGGTGCTGAATGTGACCGCAAATTATGATTTAGGGAAGAAAAATTCTTAAGGACGTTCGCGCGAAAATTTTCTAACATTGACTTTTTTCTGAAAATTTTACCATTGAAAGATGATGCGTTAGTGATGTCAGAAATGTAAAAAAATTGGGGGGTCACCGACTTCGTTTCGGAGAGAACATGCGCGTAAAAACACCTAAATCTGAGTAAATCGGGCTTCGTTAGCGTAGAAGGTCACAGCGGCTGCAAGTCCCAAAATATTGCAGTTAGAGCTTTAAAGGGAAATGTTGTCTGCCAAATATGGTTTAACTGGACCTATCAAGCGAATTTAGTCAACTGGTGAGGTTCCTCAAAGAACAAGTTCGCATTTAGCGACCATAGTTTCATGCGCCTTGCAGCCGCAAGATGGCAGGACTCCATGTCCCGTGGACAGAAATCTTGAAATTTCTTAAACTTCCCACATTGATTTTTTCTTCATTTTTGGACAGTGTGGAGATAATGGTAAATAAAATCTCTTTCTGAAAGGAAAAGTAGGGGTCACCGGACGTCCAAGATCGTTAAATCCAAGCAAAGCTATAGCAATGACCATCTGCCCTATCATTGTTCGTTTTAGAACTTAGCGCGCGCGCTCGATGTATGACGTGGCATATGAATTTGCGTGCGCAGTAAGGATGCGCAGTAACAATTAGCGCGAACGTCCTTAAATAGCCCTTTTCACGGTTAGCTTTTCTCATTTGCATTACAATGAATTCTAGCATGTATGTGAGGCAATTTCGGGCTATTTTGCAGTTTTAGCCCGAAATTGCCTCGCATCCACGTTGGATTACATTGTAATGCAAATGAGAAAAATTAACCGTGAAATGGGCTATTACCAAGTACGTGACTCTTTTTAACACCAGACGTTTAATTGACAGCTCTTATCTTGTTGGCGGAGTACATACAGTACATCATTTTCTTCCATTCAAAAAATAACTCGAGGGTGACAAGCGAATTGTAATCTAAAACAGTTATTTTCTTGCTTTCTTGCTTCGACGACCCTGCAAGATAAAATCAAAATTAAGCAGCGTTGGTCAGCGCTTTAAGGGTTTTAAACTGTTGCACCTAAAACAACCCACGATCACAGATTTCTTTTCTTCCTAAGTACATGCTCACCAAAGCCATGACTATTAGAAGCTATAAACTTAATTTGTTTTCACCAATCGTTTTCTTAGAAATATGATATCTTTTTAGACTTGGTGCAGCGAACTTGAGACAGTCGTGAGTCACAAGATGGTTATGTTCCCGTTTGCAGAATGTACTGTTCACTGTTCGGACTCTAGTTAACCCGTGTGATTGTAATACGACAAGAGATTCAATTTTATAAATATATTTTTTGTTCCAGTTTGTAGGTTTCGGTAAAATAAATAACTTAGAACAAACTTGAAACAGACTCCTATTCACTGTACACAGCTTCAGCATTATAATCTTAAAATTCCTGGGGTCGTGTTAGGTTGACTCTCTGTAAGCCGGACACCTCTTTAAGACGGACAGCTGAGGCCGATCCCGATGGTGTCCGTCTTAAAGAGAGTTGACTGTACGACCACGATTAATAATGGTAATAGGACTGGGTGGGGTCCAATTCATAATGGTAATTGAACTGAGTGGAGCGCAATTTGTATAGGAAATCATACGGTTTCGAGTTCAATTTGGAATTAATTTGCACGCGTGAGTTTTTCAAAAGCTGAAATTGCACGAGCCGCTTCGGCGAGTGCAATTTCGCTTTTGAAAAACTCACAAGTGCAAATTAATTCCAAATTGAACGAGAAAAACCGTATGATTACTTATTAATAATATAAACGTGAAAAAATTATTTGCGTGTTAAACTCTACGAACTCTAAACTCACCACTCAGTTTTGTCCGCGCGCTTAATCTCAGGTGATTTTAATTAGCCAATCATGGCCCAGAATGTGCTCGCGCGTGCATTTGAACTTCGGTGTCGTAATTTTCCAGATTTTCATCTTTGTTGTATTTTCTTGCCGGGTTTGAGAATTTAGGTCAGCCTTGCTGCTGTTTTTGGAGATTTGAGTTTCTTCACCGTTTTTAGGCATTATGATTCGCCGTTTTTTGTATGTTCCGGATTACGTAGTAAGTTCATTAAATAGTTCGTAAATTTGGAGTCTGAGCCGACCTGAGCCTACAACTCGCTGAATACAATTCCCAACAGAAGAAGTGCCGAAAAATCTTTCTTGAAGCCATGTTTTGTCATTCAAAGCTTCTGCACAAACTTTTCGACATCATTTTACGTGATATCATTATCCTAGAAAACTTCCTTTTGTCTTTCAGTCAATCATAATCCAGAATTTATACGATGTGTAATTTGCACTAGTGTTACACTTTTTTGCACCGGTGTTACACTTTTTGCACTGGTGTTACACTTGAACTGCACTGCTCTCAGCCAATCAGAATCGAGTAATTTTTTCATGTATATTATTAGGTCTGAAATCATATGCGTGATTTCAAAATCGAACGAGCGTGCAGCGCGAGTTCGATTTGAAATCACGAGTATTATTTCAGACCAAAATTGCGCAACCCGAAGTTCAATTGTCACTTTATTTGATCCATTTTGAAATCGCACAATTTGCCAAACAGTGGCTTTTTGTCTTTCATTTTCCTGCAATGTGATTGGTTAGTTTAAAAAAGCCTTAAAAATCTGATTGGTTGTTTTGTTTTACTGTCCCATTCTCATTGGCTGAGAAAAAGATGCAATTTAGAGCAAAAGATGGTACGATTCGTGAATAAATTGCACCGCTTAGAGCCAATCACATTGCAAGGATAACCAGTGATTTCAAAATGGATTTAATAACCTGTAATCATACGAGTGACTTACGTACAAAATCGGACGACCGCGAAGCGGGAGTCTGATTTATTAATCAGGAGCCTGATAATTGCAGACAGGACGACACAATGCCCTGTGAACTATTAATCACAATTGCAATTTCCCACAAAAGTAAAAGTTTCATTTGAAGAAGAGCTTTCAATAGTCATTTTTAAATATCATAATTAAAAATATTGAGAATAGCTTGAAAAGTGTCTGTTACGTTCTTTTCAAAACGGTCACCCGGTCCCTTGAATTGGTTACTGTAGTGATTATATTCAATGTTGTGACTGGTGGACTGAGTGGAGAGGACCGTGAAAATGATTGGCTCATGTAACTGTCCAATTACAGGTGCCCGATTACATCCAACTGTCCATATTACACTGTCCGAGTACAATTTTGTTGCTTAATAAGAGCAAAGTACAGCAGTTTATGCACCAATCACATTTAAGAAAATTGTAATTGTTATGATTAAGGCTATTTCGCCAGCCAGAATTGTACAAGTAAGGTCTAACAAGTTGGGAGATTTGAAGATTAGGCGACTTTTCGCTATTTTACATGCAGTCGGATTATGCAAATATCAATAATCAGATACGGTCCCAATGCGTTGACGATTTTGACAAAATTTGATAAAATTTCCTCGGCTTCCTAATTGAATTTCGTCAAATTTGTCAACAAAATTTCGTCAAATCTGTCATTTTCGTTACTGCATGTTTTTCTGGATATTTCTCGAACTCCAGAAAACTTTAGAGACTGTGATCAACGTACACTAAGAGAGGATAAAGAGTAACAGGGTTAATGCCCCATTGAGATTAATCCTCAAGGTAACCCTTCTCAAGATGTTAAGGAGTTTTAGCAATGGCGACGGCGACAGCGCGGACGATGCCTTATAAAAAATGAATTTTTATTTTACGTTCGAATGTCGCCACTCTGTAAATCTTTTCAGTACGCCTATCTGTCTAAAAGCTTGCTCAGGCTAAGCAAGCACTGACAGTGTTTAATTCCAAAACAAGTTACGACAAATTAGCCATTACGGTTCGCGTTCTCCAAAAAACACAGAACGTAGCTATTTCACGTTGTTGTTTTGCAGAGGACGGGAAAGAAATATACCAAGATTCAAAACACACGTGCGCAGCTATTGTTTTGCTCATTAAACGTTTTGTTTGGTGACGCTTTCCTCGCCGTAGCCGTCGTGGTTTGCTAAAACTCCCAGCTAAAACTCTCTATTTTTAGATATGGCACCCAGTCCTCCCGTGTATGATATTACTACGCGCGTTAAAAAGTGCATGTGAAGTGAAAAATAATTTCTGCTTATTTGAAAGACCTTTCAAAATACAGAAGAATGGCTTTTTTCTTTTTGAAATATCTTTTTTCGTTTCAGAGATATTAACATTTTTCTATTATGCAAATTAGATCAGTGATGACGTCATTGTTTGCAGCTAAAAATAGCCCTTTTCACGGTTAGCTTTCCACATTTGCATTACAATAAAATCTAGCATGTATGCGAGGCAATTTCGGGCTATTTTGTAGTTTTAGCCCGAAATTGCCTCGCATACATGCTAGATTTTATTGTAATGCAAATGTGGAAAGCTAACCGTGAAAAGGGCTATTGTAAAATACTGAATAAACAATATCTCTAGAAATATTAAAGCAGTGTTCTGGATACCTTGAATCACGCCCATAGCGCCGTAAGTTTCACTATGGAGGTAGAGGAAAATGGGATGCTCCCTTTTCTTGGTTTACAGCTTCTAAATCGCGCACCATGTGTTGAAACAAAGGTTTACGTTAAGTCGACAAACACAGGTCTTCTCCTGCACTATCATAGCCATGTGGACAGCCGCTACAAACAGGGTTTGCTCGTCACCATGCTTGATCGCGCGCACCGGCTATCATCATCTTGGGCACATTTCTCAGAGGAGTGTGAACGCTTGAGAGGAGTTTTCCGAAAGCTGAGGTATCCGAATCACCTTATTGATTCTGTCATCAACAAGTTTATCACCTCGAGAGTCGCAGCGGACCAGTCTAAACAACATACCGATGACGTCATCCGGATAGCTATCCCCTATAAAGATCAGGATGCTGCAGTGTCTGTCAAACGGCAACTTAGAGATCTTAGCAGCAAGGTGGGAAAGACCATTCAACCCGTGTTTACTAGCCGCAAGCTTACTCAAGATCTAAGCCTGCGTGAGCCCAAGCCCAACATTGTAACCCAGCAATGCGTTGTTTATTTATTCAAGTGTGACCTGTGTGATGCAGGTTATGTTGGGTATACAAAGGGCCACCTTCACACGCGCGTTGAGGGACACCGTCAAAAGGCGTCATCAATCTGCAAGCATTACTACAAAGAACATAACACTGCTGTTCCGAACAATTTCTTAGCACGCTTCAATGTAATCAAGAAATGCATGAAAAAAAATTTGACTGCCTTGTTAATGAAAGGCTGTATATTCAAGAACTTAAACCAACATTGAATGTGCAGTCCGATTCTCTTCGTGCTAAAGTATTTAAGTAATTAGCTTGCCGCTATGTTATGCAAATTCGCTTCAACTTAGCTTTTTTACAAACCGCTTTTTATCATTAATTATGTAACCTTGATAATGGCGCAAGATGCACCGAAACGTCGGTTCCTATCACTCATATTTCTTGTTTCATGTATTTCTAAATCATTTCTTTTAAGATTCTTGAAACTTGGCACCATAAATTTGCATCAATGCTTTTTCACTCTTGACACTTCATAAACATTTGCGAAGAAAATTACAATAACGTAGGAAAAGATATATGTTAAAGTCGAGCCAGGGGGGATGAATGAATGTTGCGGTTTTCGATTTATTCACATGCCCTCTACGTGCTAAACAAAATAACAAAATGAGATCAAAGGAATGAAAGAGACAAGTAAATGGGGAGCGCTCAGGAGCTACATCTTCATCTTTGTTCGTTTTCATTTGAGTTTGAGTTTTAATCGACGGTCTTTCAAATGGTATTATGTACTCAGAGCTTCATCATTCTGTTTAGCCTGAAAACAGGCAGGAAGGACCGAAAGAAAATTCGGCGAGCGCGAAATAGAAGAATGCGTCCGGGGCAGGACAGGGAGCGTGTTCGCAGGCTACATTCTGTTCTATGTATGGAGAGAGGTTGCACTGAAACCAAAACACTGTATCATCCTCATCCTCATCCTCATCCTCATCATTTATTTATTAGCCACGCAAATAATAAAAAAAGATATTGACAATACTCGAAAAGCGGCTAGGAGACCTCCAAAAGAAACCACCGGGCTTATGACGGAGGCCACCTTTACAAGCTGACACTACCAGAGGCGGCTTTACAAGCTGGCGTTCGATTTCACCCTATAGAAGGATTGTAAACCGCCATGATACTATCATGCATACATATCTCAGAAGAATGTCTTACAACCGGTACAATGTATGTTACCTTTATGGATCTGCGCCCCGTAGAACATGGCAATTATTCCACGAGTGCGTGCTGGATATGAAATGATAGATAGTCGAAGAGGCATGTGCCACCAAGTTGGCTGTCTATGATTTCTCATAATCCATCAAATCTAAATGCGTCACGTGATTGGATATTCCCCAGCTATAACTGGGAAATATCCGAGTGATACTTTACACTGTTAAAAACTGCGCGTGTTGCAAAAACTATTTGAAGGATAATAAAAAAAGTAGCCTCCATTTGGCACGAAAATATGCTAGGATATTTGTACTTGGACGTAATCTCTTCCTCAATCTCGGAACAGATAATGTCCGCGGACAAATATCCGAGGCTATTGGAGGCTTTTGTTTATATCCAACAAGCGTGCCTGGAATATTTGTTTCATTAAAGCGTCTTCAAGATAAATGAGAGACCATGAGGAAACTACAATGAAGTAAAAATAAAAATGCCCAAAAAATTACTTGTATGTTTACCTATGCTTACTGTAATTGTAGAGCATGGTACAATTGCAATACCAATCGTCCAATGTGAAATAAAAGTGATATATAGGGGGGGCATGGGGATTTGCGGTGTTGCGGTGTTGGTGTTTTTTTAATGCGGTGATGCGGTGAATAAAATCTCAACATGCGGTGTTGCGGTGATCTCAAACCCTACGGTGTGCGATGTTTGTGTTTTTTACGCTGCGGTGTTCGGTGAAATGAAATTACTCGCGGTGCTGGGGTTTCTTGTTTGACCTTTTCCAAACCTTAATTTGGCCTAAATTTAGCATGTAGACTTCGTTAATCCGTGAGCTCATGGTTCGGTAGACACTTGGAGGAGCGAGGACAGAAACAATCCTGAAAAATTTTGCAAACGCCAAGGCCTAATGTAATGTATTATTGACTGCGGAACTTTTTTCTATGAACAAAGGAAAAGGTGGCGAAAACTACCGGCCACAAAATATATTGAGATGTGGCGTCGGCAGGCCGGAGAAAGTGAGCAAATTTAAAGCAGAGGGGGATCTGGGGTGAAGGCTTCTTCTCTTTTCCTTTTCGTCCGCTTCCTTCGCGCAAGGTTTCTTCTCAAGAACAAGAAAACTAAATGATTTAATACAGGCATCAGCAGTATCGATGTGTGGGCAATGAAAGCGTTGTGATCTGTTTATTTTTTTGGAAGATTGTTGAGGTATAAAAGTATTATTTTATTTAAGTGTAGATGAACGAATCGTGGCGTTAAAAACGTGTTGCGGACTTGCGGTGACGGTGTTTCGTTGACTTTTCTTGCGGTGATGCGGTGTTCGTTAATTTTTTTGCGGTGTTGCGGTGTTTAGAACCCTCCCATGTCTCCCTCTTATTTTTACATCAGCTCGGATTCCTTTGTTCTTTTCGGGGGGAATATATCACATAACCCCCAAATCAACTGTCTGAAAAGCTGGGTGCGGCTTTGATTGTTTGAAGGGAAGAGCGGGGCTAATGAACAGCTAATTTAAATGCGAGGGGATTATGTGTTAATATGCAAGGGGGATAAGTGACTTATTCCCCTTGCATATTAATACATAATCCCCTTGCATTTAAATTAGCTGTTCATGAAGAACAAATTTACCAATGTTTATTTGGAAATATTAAATACGACGCTACAATTACTAAAATTGAACTGACCAGTGTTTTCTTTTGGCGCACATAAGCAGATTTTCTTAGTCGGTGGTTCATCGCTTTCCACTGAGGCCCCCGAAAAATCAGTTGCTGATCCTTGCAAAACATCGGACACAGTTTCCTTCTGCGCGTCGCTCACTCTTTGATAGGTATGAAGTGATTTCACAGTACGATGTCCAGTACGTTCCATTATGAGCTTTTCAGGCACTCCTTTTTGTAGGCCAATTGACCTGCTGCCGCTAAAACTGCTTTGAGTAATAAACAGTTCTGACTCTGAATCGCTCAACATTGCTAGCCTGTTCCTAGCATTCACTACGAACAGGACGAACAACTAATTCGAAATGCGACTTTAAAAAATTAACATAATTAAACGGCCGAGAAACTTGTGAATCCCACTAGTGCCAGCATGGAGTGTTCAAAAACAAAAGAAAGATGAACAATAGAGGAATTTTTCTTCAGTGTATTTTTGCATCCCTTGAGGAATCTTCGCCAATGTAAAAATAAGCCATTTATCGGCCTTCAGCTCGTGGTTATGTGATTTATTCCCCTCGTGTGTTGCCCTCGGGCTGCGCCCTCGGGCAACGCACGAGGGGAATAAATCACATAACCCCTCGCTTCAGGCCGATAACCCTTACATATATTACATGGCCGCGCGGAGAAACGAAGTTTCCTTTCGAGTATTGGTCAGTACACACTGCAAGCAGAGTCTTTTCTTATGGTACAGATGCTTTGTACCGAGAAAAGGAGCCTCTTTTTGCGTGCAATAGCAGATAATTAATGAAAGGTTCTTCTCGCAAGGTGTGGTCAGTATTGATATTTTCACAAGTGAAGATTTCAT
>JAHPZR010052498.1:2500-5000 GCA_019787425.1 Platygyra sinensis
CGTAAACATCAGCTTGTCATGTTACGGATAAAACTGCGTGTGACATTTAAAGTGGTTAACACTGACACTGACTGTTTCCTTTCCCCATGATGCCATTGCTCTGTTCCTAATGGTCAGTGCTTTAGCTCGTTCACTCTCTGATTTTCTTTTGTCACTGGTGGCACATGGAGCGATGGCGTTGGAGGCGATGACTTGTTGAATTTCTTCCAGAATTTGGTCCACTTCGCTCAAGTCATCAGGACTAATACCACTCGCTTTCTCCTTCTTCTGCATTTTAGCAATGAAATCCCCGAGAAGCTCATTGAACCGCTCTCTCACCGATCTTTGGTCCCTTGGCATTACAGCAAAGTCAGTATGGGTATTTATTGCAGCTGCAATCTCTGACCACTTTTGGCCTACTTCTTTGCTTCCAATCCTTTCCACATAGGGCTCCTTCTGCCTTACTTCTCTCAACAGAATTTTGTTTTTTTTTCTCATCCCATCTGAATGTTCCACTAATACAAAGAACGAACATAACTAAGGTGTCATTGTAGTTTCTCTATATATTAAATCAAAAGCATGTCAATGGTATTTCCTTCTATAAGGTTCACAATATGAACCTTCAGAGAGTGTTAATCAGAAGTTAATTTTGAATAACTTCATTTAACAATTACATACTTAAACAAAGACTCTTAAGGAGGCTCGAAAGGGTTTTTAGGTGCACGCGCACGCGCAATCTACACACGCCATAACTAAGATGCACGCGTCAGCTGAATCAGTATTAAAATCACCACACCGGAAGTTAATGATGCGTAAAATCGCGCGAACCGGAAATAAAATCTGCGGAAAACATTTGCTTTTAGCTCGAAAGTTTGCTCGGTGACTTATCTTGATTTTTTGCATGCACGCACCATTCACGATGGCACTTCAGATATAAAAGTTTCGGGGAAAATTATCCAGTGGAATTTTCTGTAAGCCATAAAACTCGTTTTCTTTAAATATATTTAATTCTACTAGATAAATTTTTTCCTTACTGTCTGAAAAGTTGGAGAATTTAGGGAACTTTCCAACAAAGAAATAAAAATGGTAGGTCACCGAAGTAGTTTCTCAGATAATTTACAAAAACTGAAATTTAGAGGACGCTTTTGTGGACCTTGTGCGTTGCCATGGTAACTGATATGACGTCACAAGTACCCTTAAAGTATAGCCCAACAACAGAGTTGCAAGGAAACATATAGTTTGCCTACACCATTAAACATCCTTCTTTGTAATCTTCCATCGTTTCACAAACACTATAGCAACGAAAAACCCTTTCGAGTCTCCTTAAATAATAAAGTTTATTGATTGTGATCTTTGTAAACACGTTTTCCTATTTCAAGAACTTCAGAACTCTTTTAACACCCAGAGCCACTTCCATAACTATTAAAACAGGTTTAATTTAGCCTGGTCTTGGAACAAAAGCTTCAAAACCCGTACACCCTTATCTCTCAAATAAAGCTTTAAATAAATCAAGAACTTCATTTATGAATTTAATTGCTGGCGATGAAAACACTGCTTGAATAAGTAAACAAACATCTCCAGAACATGATATGACGCGGCTACGCAGTCGAGCAATTTTGTTTTTTTGAAGTGGCAGAATCCGGCTGATCTTGACTAAAGTATTGATTCATGTACTTGTCAACCTGAATGACCATTCCTGCGACTACACACAGAATAGTTATAAAATAAAAATAATAGAACATTAAGCTTACTTGTTTCGTGTCGGTGCAGCCTTGCAGACTACAATTCAAAATTTAATGATACACATGTTAGACACTACTTCAATTAAAGTAATGACCGTGCTCAAGTTGTTTTCAAAATACAATACTTTGGAACAAACATAATAAAGCTATTTTCCTTACATCTCCACTTGAGAGGACGCTATTGTAATCTAGAAAATGCAAAGGACATCGTAAGCATTTTTGCTCATATAAGCTTAAAGTAACGCTTTAAGACACGTAGAAATAAGCTTAAATTGGCGGCCGGAATTAACAGTTGAATTCTTCGCTCTTTAGAGTTCAGAAGCCAGTCAAATTGCCCTAGATGTGATTTTTTGCTTACTTGTTAGAACCCATTCAGTTCATATTCTAGCTTAAACTTTCTATTTTCATACATGTTTGGGGTCTGATGCTAATGCATAAAGATCCCTAAGTCAGGAGCGATCTTGTCACTTTGAGGACGAGATATCAGGTGACAGATCTTTGGGAGTATAAATAGTCTGGCAGGTAGACTGCGTACAAGTAATTGCTAGACCAAGTTGTTTCGTCCGCCATTGCTTCTGTCGTAGCGTTGTTGTTGTGTAATTGCAGCCGTTTTACCAGTTTTGTGAAAATTTAGAGACGCTTTCCTTCGCAAATTAGTTGCAATTGTCCAAGGTAAGTTATTTCTTTTTTTAAAATCGCTCTGTTGTGCTGTTTATTATTTCATTCGAAAATTGTCTTATGTCTGCCTTGATTGTTCTTTGTTGTTTCATTTAGGTGTT